>OMNW01035570.1:12515-28637 GCA_900303245.1 Selene dorsalis
TAAAAAAAAGGGCGTGCTGTTATGAGAAACAAATTTTCCTATTTAAAAATATTTAAATATAATATTTGGGGGAACAAGAAGTTCATTATTCAGTATCATATACACAAGGCTTCAGTGTGAACAGGCATATTCATGTTATATAATAAACCACACAGGAACAAGTTATCTTGAAAGGTCCTGAAAAATCAAGAATCAAATCTTACTTTTTTCATGGTGGTATTTTGGTGTTTGGCTGCACGTCAGACAGATGTGTTTTGTGTGTGTGTGAGAGCCAGAAGAATGTGTAGAGAGCCGAGTGGCTAACTCACCTCGACATGTCCAGCTCAGTCCCAGCAGGAGAAACATGTTCAGAGCCAACATCTTGGGGCTGTTGTGATCTGCAGCCGGGGGCCTTTTCCTCTCTCCCTGCTCACACGGATCAGTCCGGTCCGGTCCAGTCCAGCTCCACCGTGACTCGTGCTGTTGTAAACCCGTGGCCCAGTGGTGCAGCCACTGCCCTGCTGCGCACAATGAACAGTTAACTCCGAGTCAAGTCGCCCAATTCCATCACTGTCGTCACCGTCACCGACACCTTCTAACACCACCCAGCCCATTTTGTTCACTCGCTCTTCTTTTTTTTTCAGAGGCCAGCGGATATCTGGACAACTTCCTGCCACTGTGTGGAGAAGAATAGGAGGACGAAGACTGTATGTGCATGTGTTGGTGTGTGTGTGTGTGTGTGTATGTGGGTCTTACAGTGGCTCAGCTTGTCAAAAAAAAACAAAAAACAAAACATTATGGGGTGTCTGAGCTGGAGAACCGTTATTCTGAAGTGTGTGACTGCACTGCATCATTTGATTTCTTTTCAGGAGCACACTCACATGACTTTGTCTTCCTGCTGAGTCCAAAGACTTGACTGTGGACGCTGTAAAGTGCTTTTCTTATTTGTTACTGACTTTAAGTTACAGGAGAAATAAAAAAAAAAAAACATCTTGGGACCAACCGGCTCTTTTGTTGAGCACAGAAGCAGAGAAATAAAAACAATTAGTCTGAGTAGTCTCTAGTGTTGTCGGGCCTTTCAAACACTATCACATGTAGTGAAATTCAATACAGCAGATTCTCAGATTGTTTTAGTGAATCGCAAAATGTTCAACTGTAAAGAACACCTTGGAAAACCAAATGTCCCTCCATTATTCAGCTGTATAAAGAAAGGTGGATTCAGACAATGTGAGCTTCGAGGACATAACCAGTGCCTCAGCTTAACAGTGTTAAATCAAGATCATCAAGTACAGTCTTTTTCTTCTCTTCTTTCCTACTGGTTACCAGCTTTCTCCAGCTGTAACCCCGGAGTTCCTCTGTCCATGCAGTATTCCTCCCAGAGCTCGCTGAACAAGTTTCCAGTCGCACCAAAAGCACAACTTTGATCCTTTTTGGGGTCAAACAATCCCAGATCCATCTTTTTGAACACAGCGCAGAAAACCTGCCGAGAAAGAGCCGATGTCTTCCTCTCCGAGCAGTGGTTGTAGTAGCGCCTGTACACGTCGGACATGTTTGAGAAGACTGGCTCCAGGTACAGCTTAGAGATGGACGTCCCGCAGCAGTAAGAAGGCACTTTAGGTAAACTCTCCAAGAACTCCTTGAGGACTAGATGTTCTGAGGCTTTACGAGACTTCCTCTGCGTTTGCTTCTCTATATTTTCCCCTGAATCGCTCTGCTGGGATGCATGCTGCGCCCAGTTGAGCACTGACCACTCTCCGACCCCCAGCGTGGACAGAAACATCTTTTTGCAAACTTGTTTCCTGTCGCCGTTGGCGATCAGGTGGTATCGCATCGAGACTGACCTCCTCGACTGAGTCCACGGCGCTCGGGTTCTCTCCACTGGGTCGCAGTCAACCAGGCCGGCCACGTAGATCCTTCTCTGAGTCCAGTTCATACGCTGCCAGAAGCTGGTGAAGAGGTCGTTCCTCGTTTCCTCGCTGAAGTCAGCACAGAAGCGGTTGGAGGCTCTTTTGCAAGCACTGGACGTGCATCTTGGTCCCATTGTCCTCTGAGCTTTAGTTACTGTCAATCCGTCTTTCTTCCGTTTGCTAATGTAAGGTTTTCCCTCCATTCTGAGCTGTTTCTGTCGGTTCTGTTTCCACGTTAGGGGTTTGGCAACTCGAGACTTCTTCCTGACTGACCCCTCTGGTTCTGGTGCCCTGTTTTTGTCTTTGTCTGTGGCGTTTACTTGTTCTGCAAAAAACAGGGAAATTACATTAACATTATAGCCCCACTAATACTGGATTTTTTTTAATGGCAATAACGATATTGATATGTGGGGTTAAAACATCCCACAACCATATATGGAATAATTCACAGAGAAACTTTTAAAAAACATAAACACAACAACTAATCTCAGTATGGATTCCTGGGGAAACAGACAGTTGAACAATCAACAGGTCAGTAGTCTCTGGTGGACAAACTACATAATGTTGACACTGTTGAATTAACTCCACTCTAATTTGACTTTTCTGTGCCGGACTTTTTTGTTTGTTCTTGACTAATGAGCTTAGTCAAGAACAAACAAAAAAGTCCGGCACAGTCTGGCAGATTTGTTGGTCTGGCTTTAATTAGAAAACACAGAGCATTACTGTGGCACATTTCTGTAGAACAATATGATCTTGTGCTACTATGACCATAGCAGACTAATAATGCAAGTTCAAACACTGCTGTCTCATTAATGACTGTGAAAAATGACATTTCCACAGAGCCATGGGTGGCATTCTGAAACTGCTTGTTTTGTCTAACCAGCAGTTACAGTATAAAGCTAAAGGGCGTTCAATTTACTGTGACAGCAAACAGAGCAAAGCTGGCAAACATCACACTGGAGGAGCTGGAACCAGTTTCTACTTGGCCGTTTTCCTTCAATGATCAATGACAGTTTATCTGTTAACAAAAGTGTTGTGTTGAAGGACTGATCGATAAACCAGGTAAATGATTCTGTTCAAAATTTAGAGAGTTGCTGAAAAAGAGTAGAGAAAAACCCCACTCACCCTGATCGACTTCCACAGTGTACGTGATTGCAGAGGGAGGAGGAGTCAGCTGTGGGCACTGAGCACCAGCCTGTCTCTTCTCTAGTTTGTTTTCAATCGATTCACTCCTTTTTGTTGCTCCTCCCTGCACCCAGCTGAGCACAGACCACTCTCCTACCCCCAGAGTGGACAGAAACATGTTTTTACACACTTGTTTCCTTTTGCCATCCACCACCAGGTAATAACGGAGTGAAATTGATCTTCTCGACTGCAACCCCACGGCTCGAGATCTCTCCACGGGGTCACGGTCGACCTGTCCTGCTACGTACAGTTTCCTCTGAGCCCAGTTCATGCGCTGCCAGAACTCCTCGAACACCTTCTTCCTGGCTTCTTCGTTGATTTCGTTGCAGAGCCGGTTTGAAGCCTTTCTGCATGCGTTCGAGTTGCACCTTGGCCCCATTGTTCTTGGCTGCTTTGCCACTATCTCGCCATCTCTTTTTCTTTTGCTTAGATATGCTTTTCCCTCCATCCTTAGCTGTTTCTGCTTGTTTTGTTTCCATTTTGTTGGATCAGCAATTTTAGCTTTAGGTGTTTTTCTGGAGGCCCCTGCCTCATCCAAATGAGTGCTTCCATTTTTAGCAGCTGTATTAAGAAATGCTGTAAAACACACACACACAAAAAAAACATCTGGAATGAGGACTGGTTTGTTTGAAGCACAAAGACTCTGCCAGAGATAATATTTCTCATTCATCAAACACAACATTTCCAAATGACTAACTTGGGTAGTTTTTATACAAGATATAAAAAATGATGACAGAATATCTATACCCATATTATTATTATTATATTGATTATTGACTTCTACTTAAATATATGGCAAAAAATGTTATGCTCTAGAGGGAAGGAACTGCAGTATGTACATTAACCTTAACTACTGTACTTGTGTGTATGTGTGCATGTGTGTGTGGCAGGGGTCAGGTTTTTTTTCCTTTTCTTTCTCTTTTAACTTGTAAAGCACTTTGTGTTTGATTTTATATGCATGAAAGGTGCTATATAAATAAATAAAGTTTAAGTTTAAAATGTTGGTGTAGCTGTTAAATCCAGTTATTAGGTTAGACAGGACTTTACCACACTGTTACTTACTAGTGTCAGTGCCCAGAGGCAGAGGGCTCTGTAAAGGAAACTGGGGAATCATCTGCGGCTCCGCTGTCATCACTGCGTAGGACCTTTTCTTGGATGGTCCACCTTTATCCATGTCAGATTTCCTGCTTCCATCAGAGGTATGTAAATGATCTGGACAGAACAGCACATGTTCAATGTGTTAATATGGCTGGATTACATTTGGATTAAAACTTTATAATTGGGCCCTTCTTGACCCCCACTGTACAGTGGATGATGGCAACTTCATTGCTCTCCCTGGCACACAGTTATCAAAAATGTTTTAAAATTCTGTAGTTAAGTCAGTAACTTTGTGGTTTTGACTTTTGCTCAAACGAAACCAAACATGTTAATATGTTCACTTGGTCTCAGGGAATAATGATGGATTTTTTCACTATATTCTTATATTTTACATGCACAACATTTTAGACAGTGAATGCAATTTCATTCATGATGGAAATATCTGCTGGTTGCAGCTTCTACTAAATTAGAGTAATAATACCTGATGTTTCTGTGTTTGTTTTTACATTTTGATAAAAGACAACTTCAACTATCTTTAAAAAGCATCAGACACTCAGAGTGACAGTGTGATGAGATCCGAGCTCATACCCACCTGGCGGGATGTGTTGCAGCCCCAGAGTCTCAGTGACTGTGGGTCTGTGAACAGGGGGGTCATTGGTGGGTTTGGAAAAGAGACCAACATCCTCCATTGCTGCAATGGCTAAACATAAGAAACAGCTTGTTGAGACAGTTTGTCCATGTAGACCACAGCGCTGGAGTTAGTCTCAGCAGTTCAGGTTCTTGCATTTCATTTTATTGTGATAGACTGACTAAAGGTTTAACACTGCTTCAAGCCCACACTGTAAATCATTCACAAAAGCAAAACTATAGTGATTTCACTGAGTCTACACCAGGTAAAACACGATAACCTCATATTAATGTTCAAACCTGGAATGATTGAAAAGCAGAGCTGGGACTGTTTAAAACACAGTATCAGATGTATTTTGACTTGTCCAAACTGATCTGGATTTGTATGGAGAGTTTTATTTCATAAATCTTCAAAAACGTTTGTATTTTGTTCTTAGAAATGATCTGATGTGGTCTTGATGTGACAATGAGGCTGTGAAACTGTTTTAAACAACATTTACTGTGTCTATAACAATATGGGCTGGATTTAAAAATAAAACAACGTTTTTTAATGTGTTTAACCAGTTTTTTTTTTTTTTTTTTTTTGTTCACACGTGACAGTAGATTTCAAACCGTGAAGAGGCTTGAGCACACCAGTGACTGGCTCAAACACGGAACTGCCGACTGGTTAACTGCTAACTTGAGCTCCTGCAGCTCCCTCAGCTGATCCACAGCGCTGGGTCCTCTCTTTACTACAGACAACAAACCCATGTGTCCACACTGAGCCAGCTGTTTGTACAGCTCACTGAGGGAGGCGTTGCTGGGCCTGACATCCACCGAGAAGGTAAAGTCAGGAAGCTACATGTAACGTTAACGCTTACGGTAGCCGGTAGGTAGCTAATCATCAATCACACGTCATGCAGTTTAAACGACGATCAACACTTTGACGTGACACACATCCACGGTGTTCGCTTACATAGTGTTATACATCTGAACACGTCCCGTAGACCCGTCGCTTCCATCCAGCTCAGATCACAGGTTCCCCCGCTGCCGCGTCTTTACTCCATCACCACCCGGACATGCCCGAGCATGTGTCAGCTCTGTTTACAGCTCTGTTTCCAGCTCTGTTTACAGCTCAGCTCGTTTTATTTTGTTGAATATCAGAAGAGTTGGATGTGAGCTGGTCATCACAGAAAGCTACCATGTCTGAGCATGCGCACTGGCTTCAAAGGTAAACAGGAGCGACTGTCATTCAGAAATAAAAGAATAAATACATAACTGTTATTGGAGGAGGAATCAGAATAGTAAAAATACTCTATTACTAAGTTATGTGTTCAAAATCCCACTTACTCAAAAATTCACAAGTACTGTGTTAGCAAGATGATGATAGTAACCATGTAAACTACTCACTTTGCTGGAATGACTGGTAGATCCTGTATCCTATAAATAGAATCTAACATTAGGTTTAACATTAAAGCATACATGTCTGACGGAAAAGTCCTGATATGTATATTGTTTAGTCTAGCTCAATTAAAACATGTCAAGTCTTAAATTACCGTAAGAGCCTATACATCACTTGTAAGGCTCTAATTATATACCATCAACTGACACCAGGTTGCCTGGATTCCCCAAAGAAATAGGACATGACCTCAGAGTCCTCAGGCCTACTTTCAAAGTCAAAGGGGATTTTTTTTTGTTCACTCACTGAATACTTTCACTTTTGATTCTTAAAATATATTCACACTATTTTCTCTGCAAAACTACAATACTAGAGTATTGATAATGATCATTACTGAGAGATAAGAAACATTTCTAAGTAGCCTACATGAAGTTCAAATTGACAACCCCTTACATTTAATTATTGAAAATATGTTTTATGCAACACACTACATTGGAATTTCAAGAGATAATTTTTTTTAAAGTATATTTTTTGGGCTTTTTTGCCTTTATTTGATAGTACAGTTGAGAGAGACAGGAAATGGGGAGCCAGAGAGAGGGGGAATGACATGCAGCAAAGGGCCGCCCGATGTGGGATTCGATCTGGGGCCGGCTGCAGCGAGGACTATAGCCTCACTACATTGGAATTTCAAAGAATAAGGAAATGTATTCTAAGCAACAGTGATATATAGTGGCTTGCTGAGAGGCTGCTTAAAATAGTAAGGACTTAATGACGTTTCTCATCCCATTCTTCTAACATGAAAGCAGAGGAAAGGAAGGAAACTATCAGGGAGTTCAAAGTTTCTGTTGGGGGTGTCAGTCTCTAACTCAAGGCCAGATCACCAACCAAGCAAAGCTGGCATACTAATGGCAACTAATGTATATGTATATATAGGTAACATGGTCAAATTAATGTGTCTGCTGAATAACAAAACTACTTGTCAGTGCTGTGTCAGCTTGGTAGATGGGAGCTGGTGGTAGTGGTGGTATAAACAGAATCTAAACAGTAGACATTTACCCTGACAGGTTAACCCTGCGGTGCTCCAAAGGCATAAAAAAAAAAAAAATCCCTGTCTGCACATGCAGTGTCCCATGCTACATCACGAGTTAGGCCTATTACTGTTATTTTGTACCAGTAGTGGTTTGGCCCCCAAAAACATTTTGCATAGTATTCAGATAAGATAAACAGATCTAGTGATATTACTTAATTGAACTACAGAATCCAAACAACAAAATGAAGACACACCGTGACAGGAATAAAAAAAACCCACTGTTTATGTAACTCACTTCAGGAATAAGAGGATGCACAATAAACTAATGTCAGACATTAATTTATCATCAAGGCAAGCATACAAAGTATTTATCTTTAGTTGATTAATTATTATTTGAGGTGGCAGTCTGATAGTGTGGTCATGATCCCGCAGTTTACGCTCGTGGCCACATGGTGGTGCTGTTGGGCTGTTTAGAGATGGTCCAGCTGTACAAGACTGTACACGCAGATCATATTACAGCTGTACTGTAAACACGCATTATCATTGTAATCATAACTTAAACAGCACAGCACAGCTTTGTATGAAATACGGATAAAGTTACAGCAAACTACTCGGTATTTTTTAGATCTTTCGGCCGCCGTGGTGGCCAACGGAGCCATAAAAGAGACTTTCCGCCATAAAAGACTATAAATAGTTAACGTACTTTCGGTTTCAGTCCTACAGGTCGTGGCTCATCGACGCCTGAGCCAGTTGCCGGTCGGGAGTTATTTTACTAAACTAAAATAGTTTGAACTTGCCGGGATCAGTGGTTTCAAGCTCTGAGGCGAACATTAACATCTGCCGAGACCAACCTGGAGACGTAAGTTGTATTTTTAAACAGCTGCACTGATGGCGCTACTAGTTACACGTTGCTAGCTAACACTGCTGTGTTTCCTGCAAGTTAGCATAGATTGTGACCTGATAATGAGAAGTAATAATGTTGGTTTAGGTGTTAAGATAATTCCTGTGTGTGTGCGTGTGTGTGTGTGTGTGTGTGTGTGTTGTACTGTCAGACCGTTTCAAAGAAATGAGCAGTACAGGTGGAAATGAAAGTAAAGCTGAATTCCATGTGCAGTAAACAAGGTTATTTCGTCGTCATTGACTACAAAGGGCACGTAGATTATAGTTTTACATATCTATGAGACAGTATGTTTGAAAATGTTCACATGGATTTTACTGGTTCGTTTAGTTTTAAGTACAGATGTTAGTCCCAACACTAAAACCTGAGTGATCTGAATCCCCTGCCACTGACCCTGTCTGTCACCTGTTTTTTCCAGAGCCTGTACACTATGCAGAAAATGAGTTACTTCTCCCCCCTGCTCTTTGTGTGCCTGGATGTGTGTGCGCTGCAAGCCATCGGCCTGGCCCAGCTCTCCCCTCTTCTCCTACCCCATCCTTTCCTCACACTATGGGGTGGAAGTGTGATACGGGCCTCCCTCCTCGTCCTCCTCATCTTCACCTACCCCGGAAGCATGCCGTGGATGAGCAGCTTCAAGGGGCTTCAGAACTTAGGGGTTCTTTGCTTCCACTTCCCAGTGTACATCACCCTGCTGTGGGCACTGGGGCAGCCGACTGTGGAGGAACTGTGGGGATGGCACTCCTGGGAAAGGGTAAGAGGATATGTATATACTGGTTGTTAAACTAGCGTGAAACCTTCATAGGGTTGATCATATTTATACAGTGAAAGACACTTCATAATGGATCTTAACCATGGTGAAAAAGTCTGACTTAAACTGCTATCTATAATGTAAAACTGTGGCATTTTCCAGTGTCCTCTGTTTCGTTCATATTAAGATATATTTAGAGACAGTGGCCTCAGTGTTATTTGTTTTAGACAGAAGGGGAATTTGATCACATCATTTGTATATTTATGACGCATCACATCACTTGTTATGGTTAAGCTGCTGAGCCTACAACGGGAACAAGAGTGAAACCAAAACTAAACCAGTCTGAAGGGCCCAAAAATTCCCCCATTAGAGAAACATTGTTTACTCTGTGGACATACAAAACATTTCTCTCTTTATCTGCACGTTTGTCATATGAAGCAGTTGTTGATTTCTGGATTTTCCTGGATTTTGTTTTGCAGGTGTTACAGGGTTATGTTGTGACAGCAGTGTCCTGGCTCTACTGGAGCCGATATGTGTCATCTCTCTTACTCTCTCTGGGTCAATACATGTCGTCTCTGGTAATGAAGACGCCCTCTGAGAAGCCCAAAGATGACACCGGGGCCTCTCTGCAGAGACTGTTAGGATACATGCGGCCCTTTTTCTGGCGCTTCGTTGCTGTGCTGTTGCTTGTTGTCCTCTCCTCTTGGGGTAACTAAGATTGCAGTTTCATGTCAGTGACGTGTGTGTGTTTGTTCCTTTGTAGTGCCAGCATGTTGGCACTTGCTAGTTAACTTAGTAATCTAACACCCAGTAGTATAATTGTAAAGAAATCATAAGAAATGCAATTATACCAGTTTGAAATTAGGGATGAGCAAAAGTCTAAATAGTTGCTTCCAGTGTAGGCTAACAGCAACCAGTTATGAATGCACTCCTTGGTCTCTGTTGACTTTTGGGGTCAGTTAATTTTACTGCTATTAGATTCTTCATCAGAGATCAATATTGTGATGATGTAATCTCCTGATCTCAGGTGAGATGGCTATTCCGCAGTACACTGGTCGCGTGGCTGACTGGATCATGAATGAAGAAGCACCTGATGCTTTCACAGGGGCCATCAAAATCATGACACTAATGACCGTCGCCAGGTATTATTTCGTACCAAAGAGTTCACACATTTCTGGTTTGTGAAGCATTAGAATTTGTTCAAGAAATTGTCAATATCTCAAATGTTTATCTTCTTTCCTGTTATTTTTCAGGTGGTTGTTTCACTAAATAACAAACACACATTCTTATCTGACATAAAGTCACATTTAGTTTTTGAAGTGTAGTTATAATGGGGGTATTGTATACTATATATTCTTATAAAAATATAAAATATATATAAATATAAAAATATTATTACAATGATATCATTGTCTCCATCCTGAGTGATGCAGTTTGTTGGTTTAAAATGTGAACATAATTAAGCTGTGGGCTCTGATCTTGGATTTTACATCCTCCACATAGATTTCCAATTTATGCAGATATAAATATATAGTCACCCAGTTCTGGAACAAATTCACATATTGATCTACATATTTCATTTGAATGATAAATTGTAGTTAACACGTGTTTTTACACTTGGAATTTTGAAGCAGACATGATAGTGTAATAATATCCTTTTACTGACTTCTTTGTGCATTTAATGCTGTAATGTGTCCTCTTTTGTATGTTTCAGTGCTGTGCTTGAGTTTGTGTGTGACCTCATGTACAACATCACTATGAGCCGCATACACACCTCAGTGCAGGGAGTCGTCTTCCAGGCTGTGCTGAAACAGGAGATTGCTTTCTTTGATGCTACAACCACAGGTGAGTCATGTACACACACACACATACAGAGCATACAACTGTGCCAACGCAAAAAGTAGGTTGTCGAGAATAAATCCTCACCTTGTTCTGCCTCATGCTTTGGGCACATGATTTCATTTATATCAAAGTCAACCTCATCTCTTTCATTATTTAGAATTTACAGATAAACAGTAACTAACAAAATACATTTTTTATGGATTAAACAAATACAGATTTATATGTAAAGGATTTTTACATGTTCTTTGAGGAGACTAATGTACAAATATAATCTCAGGTGATCTGGTGTCCCGCATTACCACGGATACCAATGACATGAGCGAAGCACTTAGTGAGAAACTAAGTCTTGTGATGTGGTACACGGCACGTTTTGGCTTCCTCTTGTTCTTCATGGTGAGCCAGTCGTGGAAAATGACGCTGCTCACTTGCATGGGACTGCCCATTATCTGGGTCATACCTGTACTCACCGGACACTTCTACCAGGTAACAACAAATTTCCCATATTCTTCAAGGAAAAAAAGTTCCTTAAATCACTTTATCCCTAAAAACAAATCTAAATTCTGACAAAAATATTTCCAACTCTCATCACAAAGTTACCCTGAGCATATAAATGACCAGTTTAATGAATAAACATGATTTTTTTCTGAAGTAAATTTAGTCTATTTTTGACTTCTATACATGTCTCAAAACCTTGTCTTTCAGACTGTTTCTGCAAAGGTTCAGGAGTCACTGGCCAAGGCCAACCAGGTGGCCACTGAGACATTCTCCAGCATAAAGACAGTGAAGAGCTTCGCCAACGAGGACGGTGAGACAGAGCGGTACAGACAGCGGCTGGACGACACTTATGCCCTCAATAAAAAGGAAGCAGCAGGCTATGCGGCCTCTACCTGGACCAACAGCGTGAGTTGAATACTGACCTGCGTCGTTAAGTATTTGCAGTGATTTCTTAACTTGTTTCATCAGACTACAGTAGTGCAACAGTTAAACAAGAGCATGTAGCGTCTGCAGGGTTGCTGACCTGACCTCTCTTCATTGAGACATCTGCCATGACCAGTGGCTTTGAAATGCAGCTGGTCCACATGTTCACTGAAGTGGAATAGTGTTGGAGTATCTTTTCCCTCAGTTGCTTTAATGTGAATAAAAGCTATTTTGTGTTCCCTCAGATGACCACTTTGGCCCTGAAGGTGTTTATTCTTTACTATGGAGGGACTCTGGTGACCAGGGGGACTGTTACCAGTGGAGACTTGGTGTCATTCGTCCTGTTTGAGCTGCAGTTTGCCTCTGCAGTCGAGGTTAGCCACAGCTCAAGAATCAGCTGATTGCTTAATTCAGAGGATCTCACATTAGTAGCAGTACATGCCATATTTTGCTTAATACAAATTTTGACCCCTTCTTCTCTTCCAGGCTGTCATGCGTTATTACCCAGAGGTGAAGAAGGCAATTGGTGGCTCCGAAAAGATCTTTGAGTATTTGGATCGGAAACCTCAAATACCACCAGATGGCACTTTGGCCCCTGAAAATCTTAAGGGACACATTAAGTTCAAAAACATTATGTTCTCCTATCCTAGTAGCACAGAGGGAACCAGTCTTGTGCTCAAGGTGTGTATGTATATTGATCTCCCATGCCTTTATTATGTTAAGAATTCAAATTATTTGAAACACATGACTCTGTACTAATGGAACATATTCCTTTCCTGCTCCAGGATGTGTCTCTAGAGGTAAAACCAGGCCAGATCACTGCCCTTGTGGGACTTAACAGATCAGGGAAGTCCACCTGTGTTAAGCTGTTGGAGAGATTTTACCAGCCGAAAGCAGGGGAGATCCTACTGGATGGGAAATCACTGCAAAGCTACACAGACCAGTACCTACATGACAAGGTGTGCGCTTAATATACTTTGCATTTTGGATGCGAAACATTAGGCATTCGGTTTTTTAGAATTCGACCACCATCCCTCTGTGCTCTGCATTTATACACGCATATATAAAAAGACACACTAAACCACAATCTGTGTAAGTGAGGTACTGTCACACTAGAATTTTACTACTGCAGAAATTGACTGAAATTCAAGATAGCAAATAAGTGAATGATTTGGGCAGCAGAGACCAGAGCACAGGAATGAAATAAAATTAGGCAGGAGCTGTATAAGGATGATGATATAGGGAAAGTGAATCAGTGCAGATCACCGAAATTTTCTACCCCTCATTGTGAGCAGTTCTAAGAGTCAGCTGTGACAGTTCTGCTCTCCCACTGATGTGTCCTCCTCAACCTGTTTGTTTATAGATGGCTGTGGTGAGCCAGGATTGTGTGCTGTTTGCTCGCTCTGTGCGGGAGAACATCAAGTACGGCTGCAAGGATGCTTCTGACGAGGACATGCACAGGGCTGCCAAGCTGGCTAGTGCCCACGAGTTCATCATGGAGCTGCCAAATAAATACGACACAGGTTTGTCCCACAAAGTCTCGCATCTAGAAGAGTCAGTACAGTGATGCAGGTGTTTATTTTCACTTTCTGGAAGAATTTGGATTTCATTTTGTCTTAATCTGCAGATATTTGCACAAAAATAAAGAGTGTGACTGTAATAGTAACACATTGTTTCAGGCTGGTTGACAAGGGTAAAAGTCTGAAATTTAGTTTGGTCAAAAAAGGTGTAGAGGACATAAAGTCTTATATATTATTTATCAAGATCTTCTGTTTTCTCTTCCTGAGCATAGGCAATAATGTTTGTTATAAAATGCTTTTGTGTCAGATTGCATGCTGTCAGCAGATGTTACACACTTAAACACAGGAGGTTTAAGCCTAACACAGCTACTGAAAGCTCACTGAATACTGCCCACTACAGTAACTAGGACACCCTTTGTACCGTAATGAACAAGTATAAGCAAGTAATGAGCAAAGAGCATTTTTCATTTCTAAATTGTTAATTCATCTGTCACTTTTCTTCTTCTTAATCACTTTACTTAAAGGCACAGTGTGTAACTTATTTGGCTTTTTATGAGCAAAAATCAAATACTGCTTTCATAAATACGTATTTACCAAAGCCTAATCACAATCACATACAAATGAAAGCTTTCTCGTAGCTCAGAATGAGTTGTTGACAAATACATAGGTGGCGGTGCACCCAACTGAAGGCTGCCATGTTGCATCGCCATCTTTGAATACAGTAGCCAAAAGGGGACAATCTTGGTGAGCGCCGCTCATTTTGTTTAATAAACTGACCGCTCCAGGTGAGCGCTGCAATCTAGAATCTGAACGCTAGATGTCACAGTTTCCTTCCCATTTTACACACTGTACCTTTAAACCAGTTATGTCATTAAAGATTATTGGTATATACTGCTGAGAAGTGTTGAAACGAATAGTAAATATATTTAGGGCCATATTGCCCCTGATAGTTTTTCAGTTCTGTTCAATGTGATATTAAAAGGGTTTTAAACAAAGCCCGAAATGTAACTATATGAACCCTGCAGAAATTCTGTTGACACTAGTGGAAGGGTTTATGAATTTAATTAAGTGCTCTTAGAACTAATATCACTTTGGCCTTGTGGTCTTGCCTAATGCAAAAGACACTTACTGCTCCATAAGGATGTACATAGACACAACACAATAACAGCACGTCCTTCTGTTGCATAGATGCTGGAGAGAGGGGAGGTCAGGTGTCTGGAGGCCAGAGACAGCGCATCGCAATAGCTAGAGCTTTAATCAGACGTCCCAAAATCCTGATACTGGACAACGCCACCAGTGACTTGGACACCGAGAATGAATACCAGGTGGGAAAATCTTTTATTACTCAAATTTATGTTCATTAATTCTCTACTCTCATCTACATGTAACACTAAGTCATGATTGTATGCAATAGGTCCACCAAGCTTTGTTGAACCAGACCAACAACTGCACTGTGCTGTTGATATCCAACAAGATGGGTGTCGTAGAGAAGGCCGATCATATAATCGTCCTTGACGAGGGGATGGTAAAGGAGGAGGGCAGTCACGATGAGTTGCTGAAGAAACAAGGCCTTTATGCCGAACTGGTGAAAAAGCAGAACATGAGCTTTCACCGTAAAGAAGAGGAGAGGAATGATGCACATTGACACGTTGAGGTGGTGCTTTGCCTAGAAGCCTAGAAGTCAAGTAAGAGAAGGGTTGCTGGTTAAAAATCTAGACTTAAAGGGCCAAAAATCCGGCCCCACTTGAGCTCTAAATTGTGAAACTATACTTAAACCTTTGATTATCAGTAGAGGAGGTTTGACCCTTTAAGCCTTCTTTATTTCACAGTGCACCTTGGAAGTAGGTGAAGTCGTACCAGAGGTCACCACCTAAACCAGC
The DNA here is from genome assembly GCA_900303245.1 of Selene dorsalis. NCBI lineage: Eukaryota > Metazoa > Chordata > Actinopteri > Carangiformes > Carangidae > Selene > Selene dorsalis. The sequence continues at coordinate 27,526 of OMNW01035570.1, forward strand.
AGCCCCTGAGCTTGGCGTCTAACTCCCAACTGCTCTAGGACATACCGGCCTATTTAGATAGGGCAATACAGATACAGTCATCAATCACAATACATTTACATTGTGATATCAATACCATATATCACATTCTCATCTTCATCTGATTGTGGATTTAATAGTCAGCTTGCAATGTCGGTCTCTGCTTAATCTGATGCATAATTCAAAAATCATCGAAAATCAGTATTTTCAGAAAAACAGTCAGGCTCATCATTTTGGTCAGATGCAATCACAGGTACAGTATAACTGATTTAGCTGCCATTGTGTGAAGGATATGGCAGATTTTCAGATGTTGGACAAATATTAATTGTCCAGTGGAATACATCATTATATCTACAGCTCAGTGGGTGTTTATTGCCTTTCAATCAGACACCCACTAAAGATAGGGAGTTACCATAAAAGTTTGCTCAAGGGATTTGGGCAAAAAATAAACTGAACTGCAACCATGCAATTAGTCCACTCAATATACCCTGTAGATGACAACGGGTATACTGTATTGCTTCATACATGTTACTAATTTAGGTGTAGAAGAGATGAAACTGCTAGACTTAGATTTTTCATATTGCACTATTTAAAGGTTGAATATGGAATATGTGCAGAATACCGACATCTAGTGTCTCAAGATCGTAGTTGTAACAAAAAAAAAAAAAAATCTAGCAGTCGGGTTGCCAGGTTCGTTACAGACTCTGACGAGTCATTTCATAAAATGAAATAATGAAAACAAGTATTGCAGGGGAGTTTGACCGACAGGTGACTTTAGCTAAGTTAGCAAGCGAGTTAGTTTACCGATCGAGGAGAGAAGTAACCATTTCCACGTGCGTAAGTCCTTTACATGAGTCTATCGAGCATATGCTTCACCGATATGGACTCTAGTTTTTGCTCTTCTCCGGTCACTCTGCTGCTGGGACAGATAACGCACCGTTTGCCGGGGCTCTGAAGCAGCTGCAGGACTTACAGACTCCGCCATTTTACCCAGTGCTAGCCTAGCTGTGCCAAGCATGGAGACCGTATTTGGCAACCCAATCCCCGGACGCTTAGACATGTACGATGCAAACAGGAAGTCATTGTCGAGCCCG
>OMNW01035571.1:0-16010 GCA_900303245.1 Selene dorsalis
ATGGCTAAAGGTACAAAGGATCTTCTATATTTCTCTGTCCTGCAGCAAAGAGAGAGGAGCCGTCCACCACCACTGCTTTCCTGGTCCATCAAGGTGACATGAAGTGGATGATCCGAGCCGTCCAGAATGGCCTCCACCACCCGCAGTGTTCATCTCTCCACCACATCCCTCAGTGAATCCATCAGGGAAACATGATTGAAGTCTCTATCATTAAAATTGCCTCAGGATGTTTAGTCTGTATCCTAGCAATGACTTCATGGACAACTTCAGATGGATCTTCAGCAGTAGCCATTAGGTGAGATGTACACATAACAAGTATTGTTATGATTTCAAAAAATGACTACTTTCTGAGTCTTCACCAATATCTCCAGCTCTTCATCACTCTTGTTGGGCAGAGAGTTGGTATTTCCCATGATGACTGACTGTAGAAAGCACCGATACAGTGCATCTCCACTTCCAAGCCTTCATCTTTGAACCAACAGCACAGCAACCATGAAAACACCTCTTCATCTCAGCTGGAACAGGGTGGCATCCTCCAGATATGCTCTTTTTGCAATGAAAGAAGCTCCTCTCCCCACAGAAGTATCCATCAGTAGTTGGCAAGGGTTGAGTAAAAACTCAGAGCTACCAGACTTTGTGAATTTGGGTGTGTACAGGAAAATGCCTTGACGGCGTTTTGAGACACACACACACACAGAAAACAAACAAACAAACCGCTGTTTCCATCTGGACGAAATGCCGAAACAATAAAAGACTTATGTGGAACAAAAGAAGCCATTCGGTCTTGTCTTCCATTTTGAATGGGCTATGGAAGAAATACAAGGCTATTATGTATCATACTACATGTACTGCATATGTATGCATTGGCAAAAGAAAAGGCAACGTGAATATTACATGGTTTGACTGTGTTTTTATGACAGATTTTTTTATGGAGCACATTTGGTACTACAGTTTATGCAATGTAAAGTTATTCATTGTTTTCCTGCTGGCTTGAACTACTTAATGAAAGCAGGAAAAGCAAGGACTAAAATATTTTTTTGAGATTAGTTTGAAAGCTTTACTGTTAAAGAGAAAATTATATTTAATATTCTGTGCAATCCTGGTGTAAATCTGCAGACTAAGTGTAAATCCTGCATCCCAAATAAACACAATGACATATCTTTATAACCAACATAACAGCAACTGACATCATCATATTAGACCAATTATACAGACAGTGCAAGTGGGAAAATTTCATAATCTGTGCAAATGATCCAGACTCTGTGAAAAATGTGCAATAAAGAGCTGTCATTATTGTGTTTTCCTTCATTGACCACATTGACCATGGCAGACAGATTGGATATGAATCAGCAAAAAATAATGGGTACAGCTGATACAGAAAAAAAAGGTCAGATACAGTTGACAAACCTGGCTAGATAAAGATGCTGGAAAGCATAGTTAATGGCTTACACATAATGCAGTCCACTTAAGGAGAAAATTCTCATTATCTCTAGTGAAGGCAAAGGTTACTACAGTATATTGTTGTGTCTTCCAGACTGACCAACATCTTTATCACTGAGACCCACTGTCTTGTGATGTGTTGGAAGACTTGTGTATCTAAGGAAGATGCCATCTGTGTTTATTTTACATCTGGTCTGATATCCAAATTACAAATGCATACGGTAATAAACCATATACATTAACAAACATTTGTTAATTTAATCTTAGTTGTGTATAGTGCATTGCACAAACAAAGGACTTCTTTAGACCTGACATTTATATTTGCCTTCAGTGAATTAGTCAGTGTTTTCCAAGTATAGTATTTTCTTCCATGCTATAACACTTTTGTTTCTCCAGTTATAAAATATCTTATCTCCTTTTCAGTTAAATTATAACATTTTTGTATTTGTCTCATTGGTAGAGTTCATAGTGTGGGAGTGAATTAATCTCATACTGAGTCTCTTCTAGTGAGTAAAAATGCAAAATAACTGTTGAATGTGTAGGCTACCATTATACTCACAGCTCCATTATGCAGTAGGCTACATATGCAAGGCACCTTTGGCCAAAAAAAAAGCTGTCTTTTTATGCAAAGCCCCTCTATGGTTTGTTGCAGTGCTTGTTTTAGTAGCTCAGTTCCAGGAGACTTGTAGCTGCTCCTGTTAAAGCTTCACATAAACAAGCTGGATGCCTACAGCCTGATCACTTGCTTCAGGAGGGATTTGTGGAGCTGTTCATAAACGTCGCATCCCAGTCAAAAGACCTGTGCTCCTGAACTCATCAGCTGCGGCTGTGTACTTGTCGCAGTCTGCGCATGCACAAAGTCTATCTAAGTGTGTTTTTTCTTTGAGTGTGTGAAGGCCCCACGACCATTATTAATTTTAGCAAAATAATTTAGAATCTTATTAAACTATAAATAATAATGTTTGGCCGCTCTCACTCATTTTAGTTGTTTTTAACAAACAAACAAAACAACAACAAAACAACAACAAAAGTGATGACTTTTTTCTTACCTGAGGTCATTCATCCGTGCCAGGCAGACCAGCGGTGGCCTGCTGCAGGCAGACACTCATCTGGACAAATATCAGGATTTTATTACACAGTGAAATGAAGAAACTTCAGCTGCCGGTAAGCGGATCGCAGTGATAATACGTTCATGTTGTTGTCGTGTGTTTTACGTGACGATTTGAACATGTTTGTGTGTGTGTGTTTGCTAGTTCAACAGTTCAAGCTGCAGTTAGCCTCTAGCTAACAACCATTACTCCGCTTGCTAACAATACAATAGAGATGCGAGGGAAATAAAAACAAGTGCATGAACAAGTTTCTGTCTATCTAATTGTTGCTTGCTTTGGTCATGGGCGAAATGCATCGTTTTGATGTAGTATTAAAGCAACCTGTTGGTGAATTTAGCAAATCGCTCAGAATGGCACAGACTATGTGCTGGCGTTTGCAACTTCGCTCGTCTTAAAGTAAATTTTAACCAACTTGTATCTCTGCAATTTTAATATTTAATAAACGTTTCCTGATGATTATATAATGAGCCTTCCTGAAAGCATAATCTGTGGTTTTGCAAACGGTAAACATGAATACATGGTTTTTCACCACCAGTTACATTGTTTATGTAGCCTAAATCTTAGCACTAGCAATAAACCACACGTCCAATTTTGCATCAATTATAAATTAAATTATATTTTAAATGGTGGATTTGGTCACTAAATAGAGTAAACAGCAGGGAATGGTTCTCCAATTGGTCTTTTTTTTTTTTTTTTTTTTAAGAAAAGAATAACATTCATCTGACTATTAGTAGGAGTATTGCTGTGATGTTTATCAGGTGACAGTCATGTATGTTTGCTAATATTAATAATGTATGCTTTGGTTTTGTTTGAATAAGATATGTGAAGTGTTAAAGGCTTGTTCCATGTGCCCCTTTATAAATTCTAGCACCTGCCTGTCTAAAGGTTTCTGTACACCCCTGACTGTCAGCATGGCACTGTCGGCCTACCAGCATCCTGAGGATCGGTACTTCACTTAAGGAGGTAAGTTTGCTGTTTGTGTTTATGAAGGCCGGTTGAGCTCAGGTCTTGTCTATGTGTTTGGTCATCACTGCCCTTGCTACCAGGCTGTTTGTACTTGTTTGCAGTGTTTGCATTGTAGTTGTAGCTGCTGAGCTTTTAGATGATGTTGGGCAATATGCAGTTCAGTATTTTCTTGTGCTGTTTGTATAGTGGTATGTGGATCCGAGTGTTTTTGTGTGATGGTTTTGCAGGATATTTCCCTGCTGCCTTTGTTTTTGGGGATGTTCCATAGTTGACCGTAAACAGGTGTGTTGTTTATTGGTTGCAGAGATGTAAACATACCTCGTGTCTTTTGCAAATACCAGTAATTATGTCCCTGTACAGTTTGGTTCATGGAAAATTCAACGTGGCCCTGTCTCTCGCTCACTTGGGAGTCTTTCATATCCACATTTTCTGCACACTCTTTATGTTCACCTGCACATTAAAGAAACATTTCTATCCACAGCTCTTGGTTTATATGACAGCTTACTTTATTATTCTTCACATCATAATTATATCTAAACTGCTGAGCTCCTGTTCTGTGCTTTAGCTGCTGCTTAACACAGCTACACTCACTGCCAGCACTGTGATGGTCATCTGCTCTTTCATCAGCACTTCATAGCTTCCTATAGAGAGAGGTTTTTTTTTTTTTGCTATATTTCATGAATTACGCCCATGCCACAAATTCCAGTGATTTTTAACGTCTGCTAATTGCCTGCTCTGTAGCTGATAAGACTTAACCTGCTGCTGCATAGCAGGTGCATCGCTGGGTCTAGATTTATACATCTCAGTTCACTTGATAATAAATTTACTGTAATGGTCAGAGGTGCTGTACTGAGAAGTGGTCACACAGCGACTTCTTGTTGCTTGTTAATGCACAGCTGAGTAGATTCTCAGTATTATTTGGCAACCTGCTCTGTGTTTGAACTGGTTTCTGAGATTTCATTTATGAACACCAACCCTCAGTCTCATCTACGCTGAGCTTTCTATGTGTTTGCTGTGAGTAACAGTGTCCAAGACCAGATATCAAATGTCAATTCAACATAACTGCAAACTGCATGTGATATGATAGATTGCCATTATTAGGTCATTTTTTTCATCTTGAATTAACGAGGGTCACTTAAACATATTTTTTCTACTTTTGTGACTTTACTCTGGCTTTTATGGGCGACTGTGTGTGTGTGTGTGTGTGTGTTAAAACAATTCTGTTATACAAGGAGGATTAGATATGATGTTGTGTGAGTGGAGGTTTTCAGTGGCTGTTTAATATTGTTTCTGGTTACATTTGCCATTTGAAAGCATTTTTAATCACATTAGGACACACTGGACACACAAAAATTGGATTTTACGCACTCTGTTATTCAGACATTTGCAACCTGTTGGCAACAACCAGGCTTCCATTGTGACGGACTCACAATGCACATAGCTGTTATAAATAGGTCAAAACATCAACATTTTTAGAAAGATACAGATAACATGATTATTGTAATATTATTGATAAATTATAATGAAGGCTCATTAGTGTGTAAAACTGTCAAAAAAATTAAATGTTTGAGAAGAGATGATTGACAGCAGCCATTTCTATGACATAGAGGTCAGCACATTAAATGGTCCACTGCCCTCCTTGATATCCATAAACAACCATGGCTAATTCTTAAAGAGCAATTTTCAAATGAATTGCACATTCTCACATTCTCTCGTTCACTGGGACTGAAGGAGAGGGGAAAAAAAAAGAAAACAGCTTCCAGCCCATATAGATGTGTCACTGATATGATGACTTCATACATTCGCTCTGGTTTTAGCAGCTCCCACGAACCTCTTGTTGTGTCCTCTCTAGAAGAGAAGGACAGAGTTTACTCAGTATTCCTTCAACACAGCAGTATCTGAACAAGGTCAATCCAGGGTTTGATTTTACCTCTTGAAGTGTACGTCATGACTACTGTTACTAAGTCACTCAAAACCAATCCAGTGAGTGTGGGCATTTCACTGCATTTCTTATTCATAATATATGAAATGTTTATAATTTTAAGTGATTGTCAGTAACTGGTGTCCTCCATGGGTTTAAGATGTTCTGGATTACTTAGGGTGATGTTTTTCGGTTTTTGATGTCCTACTTGCTTATTTAAGCCTTCATTTTAGTTATTTGTGGCTTTTGGTGCCAAACCATCATATAGCTTGTAGTAGTGAAACATTAGATTCATCTTTCAATGTTCCAGCCCACTCTGGGTTTTCTGCAGAATAACCTATGTTATATTTTAGCAATGGGGGCACAGACAGATCCCAAATAAATATTTTACACCTATAAATAATTCTATTTGTTTCTTCCGCCTGTGAGGAGCTTGTGCTACCTGCTTTGCAAGCTCTGCAGGCCTCTGTCACACATCCTGAATAATACGTGCGACATCTCAGACTCCATCTCCAGTTGAGTGCAAAGTCAACAATAAGAAAACAGGCAGCCTTTTCTCCAGTAAAACATTGGAATATATATTACCCTAAGGGCCTTCTTGATTTTGCTTCAATTTCCATAATGTGCCCATTATAGTAGTTCGTCATTACGAATACTAACTTATATGTGAGGAAAGTCACCTCCATAATGCCATATAAACATCGAAATCATATTTCCCATGTTGTTCCTGAATTAATCAGGTATGGTCGTAGTTTTTAGAGGAATGCAGAACAAGCTTCACCATTAGGGCTCTGTATGATATTCTGTTAGGCAGTTATACTTTTGTTATTTCCTGTAGCATGCTTAAGCCTTTCATGTGGGCAGTGTTTTGGTGTTGCTCAGGGAACTGCTTTGGTCCCGCTCTCCTCTGTGGTTAATGATGATAATAATGAGGCAGTTTGTGAAGATTAGTACCATTATTCACTCATGTTGTGGGGCACCGAGTGTGTTCCAATTATTAGCTCCAGCTAGAACAGAGTTAAATGCTGTACTTACTTTTCTCATAGAAATACAGGAAAAAGATTGAAAAATGTCCCATTCATTTTTCTGGTCAGGTGTACAAAACTGTGACAAGTACAAAATGAAAAAGTTAATTCTTAAGTTACTTCAAAATTAATAGGATTTAATTTACATTAAATCCACCTTGCGACACCAGATAGCCATTTTCCAAAATCAGTCTCATAAAGGTATACTACCTATTAATATAGAATAGGACTGTCAGAATGAACTTTGCTATTCGAACAGAATGCAAATAAATTCAAAAATGAGAACATTCGAAATTAATGAAGTAAAAAAAAAAAAAAACCCAAAAGACATTCCAAATTCGAATATAATTCGAATATTTAGCATTAGAAGCATTAGAAATTCGAATCTGATTTGGGGGGAAGACTGACAGCCCTAATATAGAACCTTGATTAATAATTACATTAATAACTACGACCAAAATTACCTTATTAATAGCAATAGCAATAGCAATGCAAAAGTTGAAGGATTTAGGAAGTTCTACAGCATAGAGATTGGCAAGAGTTACTCTTGTGCAACATTAAAGAGACGAGCAAAGTTTCAATGGAGTTTATTTGGACATTAGTGTAACTAATGCAGTGTATGAAAATAAAAATAGAACCGAGCTTGCCCGCTCTATGTATATATGAATTATATGAATGGCAAATTCAAAGCTTACTGTAACACTTCAGTTTGTTGATGGGGCTAATTATTGATTAATGAAACATGTACTTTTGAATGAAATAATCAATTTTCATGAATAGACAACAAGAAAAGCTACACACTGTCCCTTTAATGAGTGTGGTTCATTTTGACATTATTGTCAGTCTGTTAGGAAAAACATTTAATTTTATTAAAATCGAAAAAAAATATATTTATAGCCTATAGGCTATAAAAATTATAGTCATTAAAGTAGCTGGCTGGACTTAATTGTGTCATCGGCTATATGGCTGGCAGCCAGCGCTTTTGAAAAGCCCTGGGTGAACAAAGTTGTGTTCCTTTGTTTAACACTCAACACAAGAACACAAGTCACTTGTTGTCTGACTTCAAAAAGACAAATTCTTCAGTCCTAAGCGCACAGTAACCTCCATTATTGTTACATGGTAGAAGGGGGCAAAAATGAAGAGCTGGTCGCTTTGCAAAATTGAGCACTCAGGGAGAGAGGCCTTAGAAGACAAGGTCAAGAAGAGATCAACCAAGCTTTTTCCTTTTTAATAAATTAGCAAAAATTTCTAAATTTTAGTTTTTCTTTATAATGAACATTTTTATTGAAGTTTAACACGCAAATAATACAGACAGGGAGAGATTCACTCAATCAGGGAACCATCAAGGCCAGAGATTTACTCCCTAAATTTTTAGTTGAGTATAGAAACAAAAACAAGACAAATGAAGCAACAAAAGGAAACAAACAAAAACAATGACCACCACACTGATACTTCTCAATATATAATCATAATAAATCATTGACAGCATTGCATTATCAAGGCAACCATTAATTTACAGACAGCCAGTCAGTAAAAGGGCTACAAGTAAACATAGATTGATCCAGTTTGTCCAGTATGGAGTATGTCGCCCTCTCGTAAGCAGCTAGCTGTGCCATTGTCATAGTCCATTCTTCATAAGGAGGTGGGTATTTCTTCCTCCAGTGTCTTAATAGTATCCGTTTAGCTGTTGTGTGAGCCCAAATAATCCATATTTTGGGATGAATTGTGAAAAAATGTGGAATCTTAACTTGGTGTATTGCAATAAACATGTGACTTGCAATGGACAAACAAATATAGAAGTGTACATATACAGTTTTGCTGAGAGTCTGTCTTATTTTTAACAGACCACTATTAACCTTATGTCAGCACATTTCATGTCTTTTGTGTCTTAAGTTACAGCCTTTCACATTTATCTGTAATGAATATCAAAAATGAAAATGTCACAACAGGGAAAAATTACATCATCTATTGAAAATGAAAAGTGAACAGGGGCTCCTGCATTGAGATAAACGTTTCATATACATTATACAATGACAGGTTTGCGTCCCTAATTTGCTTCATTAACTCTAGCTTCTCTGGTCACCATCTCCTTTCCCTTCCTAATCAGCCAGCCAGAGTCATCTGAAAAGTGAAACATAATCTAACTATCAAGATGGATGTGTGCAGGACAAATTTAAGTTTAGTCTAAGCTTGTACCTGTCTTTCACATATTGGACAAGTAAGTGAGGTAGTAATGTCACTCCAGCTAAGGCAAGTGGTTTCTTACCCTGACGGGCGCACTAGCCGTGCTTTAATTACTAGCTGCACTGGACATGCTGTGTAACCATACATGGCAACCAAGAAAAATTACAATTATCATCAGCCTGTCTTGAGCAGATGTTTGCAGCCACCTTCTGGTTTCCATCAGTTTGGGAAAAAGCAAATTTTCTTGGCTTATCTTGGTCTTGAGAAGCAGCAGTATTTGTGACACACTGTAATCTATACTGTACATGTATTATGTCTTTATTTTCAATATTTGCCCAAGAGGTCCTTGAACTTGCCAATCAGGCCTCTTTTATCCCTGCTAATATTTTCTCTTTGTTAAGATATGTGTATTTTGATTGATACTTGAAAATAGGACTGGGCGATATGACCAATAAATAATATTACAGTGATTGGCTGTATGCAGATACAGAATATATACTGCAATATTTTTGAATCTCAGCTAAATCCCTTGAATGCTCAATCAACCCTTTGATGACTGATGATGAGTATGATGACTGCATGAAAAGATTAGTATGTATTGTATTAGTATGTATAATCAGTGTTTTTTGCATATAAAAGGGGAAAACTCCAAACCACATTGAATTGAACAAAACGGTGTTCATTCAAAGCAGTTAATTGCACATACAAGCTTTTAGCATTTGTTAACTGAAAATAAATAATGGCATTAAGTAGGTCCAGGCTGTGAGTGTGACAAATCACTCGGTAGAACAATAACAGCCACATCATACTGAGTGCGTGTTTGTGTCTGTAACAACAGCAGACTGGAGTTTGTCCAGTATTTCTGGGTAGAGCAATGCCCAGTGACAAAAAACTATTCCCACCAAATACTCTTGCCACTGTGAAACTAGTAGCAGTTTGTTTTAAGGTTTAGGAATATTTCCTGGTGTTCCTGGTGTAGCAGTTACTGTTTATGTTTAAATGAATCGCATTATCTCGGTGGATAATTATCAGGATATGTAATAACAGCTTCACCCAAGTCTCCAGATGTGGACACAGTGCGCATATGTAGCTTGTAACATAGGTATCTTGTCCAAAAGCACGGGAGACAGAAAACAGAAAAATCTGAAGTATGGGCATATTTTGGATTTCACAAGACTGCTGAGGGACAGCTGGCTGAAGACACCTGTCCTGTCTGCAGAGCACGCAGCAAGAAAGTTGCTGCCGGGCAGCGCTTTCCATTTCGTTTTGAGACACTTAGCGGCTTTTTTCCTTAAACAAACTTTGTTTAAAATAATTTCTCTTGCATTATGCGGCATACTCCGCTTGTGTTTCACAGGGACCTTTATTACTGACGCACAGTGTTCAGTGGAGCAAAGCCAAGAAAAGACAGAAAAGAAGGAAAGAGAGACGATGTCAAAGATGTGGGACCATTTCAAGTTGAATCCACTGTAAAACTGAGCTCACATACTCGAACAGCTCCCCACACTAACACCGTCAGCACCCGGTCTACTCAGGTCCACTGAGCGGAGTCCACACAATGTAAGGCAACGTGACGCAATGTAAACATGTTCATTTAATATGATCGCTAATTGAGATGAGCACTTGTAAGAGCATGCAGTGATGGTGGTTACTTATAATGACGAGCTAAGGACGTGAGTCCGTATTGACGGCTTGTTATGATGTCCCTAAAGTTAGCTCAAGGAAGCCAAATCAAACGCTGCTGTGTTAATTTAATCCACTGTCCACAGTTTGAATCATGTTTAGGTCTGCTATACTAGGGTTGCACATTCTGAACATTTTCTTTAACCAATAACCGACGCTCATTAACCAATTAATAACCGTTAACTGATAGGATTAAAATGCTCTTGTTGTCTGTGACTAGGCTTGTGCCAACCCGATCCTCCATCCTGAGAGGATGATTGACAGTGTTTTTTTTTTTTTTTTGCCGTAATAAAACACACATGCTGCTACAGCTTTGCAGTGCCACATCCACTGTGCTCTGGCTCAGCTGATCAGCACTCAGATGGAGGTTTAGATTTACATACTGAACTCTTTTTATAAAGTGCACCCAAGCACCAGACAAAAGAGAGAGGAGCAGCAGAGCTACTCTGACAGCTCGGCTCAGCTGCAGGTGATTTACAGGTGAGCTGGCTGGAGAGCACAGCGCCGTCCTTTTTTATTTTTTTTTTCAGTGGCACTGTCCTTACAGGTGAAGCACATGCAGACGTCCATGAGTTTGCTGTCTGACCTTCCTTCACGGGGACTGCGCTGCATTACTGGTACATACTGTAGGCTAAGTGCTCCCGTGTAATTGTTTGCTGCAAAATATGACTGAAGGCACGCGTGGAGCTCTGCGTGTGTCGACACATCCCCATGAGCTGATGACATAAGGAGCTAATTAAAAAAAAATTGACCGATAGTATTAATTAGTCAAAGTTCTTGTTATCGGTTAATGGTTAATTGTGTGCATCCCTATTTTATACTGTGATGTTTTCAATTAGTTTTAAAGGTTGTTTAAGTGTTGATTTAAACTTGCACTGAAGGAACGTTTCCTGATAAATAAACTTTGTTGCACTTCAGAATATCGCAATTATATCGATAACCTTGATAATTTGGTCACTATAACCGAGATGTCAGATTTTCCAGATCTTTACATCCCTAGTAGAGACCAACTCAGATGGGATTTAAGTCTGCGATCGACTGCTTTGGTGCAGACAATACCCATGCAGGACCTGTTCTAACTACTCATCCACCGGAGCACCCCCTGGTGTTGTACACCTGATTGCCTTTTGCTGAAGTCCAGTTGTGCGGTAATCTCACCTGTATGATCATCAGCAGAAAAACTCATTTGATGGCACAAAGTTTTGAAATCCCATTTGCTGATAATGAACAGTCAAACTCAGATATGGCTCACACATTCTGCTCCACCAAAGATCAGTGGCTGCAGAGCAGTCGGTCATGTTTGTTATCTGGTGGACCACTTTTCCCCTCACTGAAATATACAACTCTGGTGGTAGTGAATTGAAGGCAGCCATACATATTTTGGATGTTTAAATGAGGTTTCTGAATCCAGGCTTTTCCACTTCACTGGGGAGTGATGTAGTTTGTTACAGCAACCATGATGAGTTTGAGGAATTTTTCATTTTGTAGTTGATGGCATTTCAAGCGATGAAACAAATTTGTGATGCTGTCACCTTTTGTGGCAGTAGTTTTGCTGCATATTTTGCACATCACTGTTACTTGCTCAACATTTTACCTTACAATATCCAAACCACTACTAGATGATTGGTCTAGTGCATTTTCTTTTCTAAATCATTTGTCTTTCTACTAGGGATGCACATTTTCAATTTTTTGTCTGATCGATAACCGATGCTTGTTAACTAGTTAATAACCGTTAACTGATCAGATCTGAGTGTGTGTGACTCGGCTTGTGCCGATCGGCAACCCGATCCTCTCAGCGACTGAGAGGACTATCAACAATGTTTTTTTTCTTGCCGTTATAAAACACACACGCAGTGCCACATCCACTGTGAATTGTCTGGCGCTTGGCGCTCAGATGGAGGTTAGATCGTCACATTTTGAACTCTTTTTATAGCTACAAAGTGCAGCTAAACACCAGGCTAAAGAGTGAGGAACAGCAGAGCGCTCCTCTCACTTGTCTGTTGGAGCTGCAGGTGAGCCGGATGGAGAGCGCCGCACCGTCTGCACATGCAGATGTCCATCACGGGGACTGCATTACATAACTGCTGCCTATGTCCTCCCGTGTAACTTTTTGCTGCAAAGTAGCCTATGAGTAAAGGCACAAGTTAAAGTCTGCACGTTTCAACACGCCCCCAGGAGTAGACGACATAAGTAATGAAAAAAATTCACCGATGGCATTAATCGGTCAAAGTTACTGTTATCGGTTAAATGGTTAATCATGTGCTTCCCTACTTTCTACCATTTCTGAACATGCTTTTGTGCTTCACCTATGTTGCTTTCTCAGTTTCCCACCCCTTCTGATACTGTTGCAGTCCAGACAAAAAGTAACAGAAATACTGAATGTGACAAACTTCACTTGATTTTTTTCGAGAAGCTGCTTTTGAGGTGTATGAAAATGATGCTCCTGCAGCTCACACAGACAGAGTCAGAGAGAGAGACGCAGACAAACTCAGAAATGGAATCTGTGAGATGAGGTGTGAAAATATGATGTGAGGATCTTTATGTTTATAGCAACAGCAAATTGGAGATCTGGTTTATTTATTTTGCCTGTGCTGACAACAGAACTTATTGGTGCTTAGGTCTTTTTTAAATCTGGGCACAGGTCCCTTATAATACCAGGTTTTCAGTACACATCCTTGGCAGAGATGGAGGTTTGTTGAGTTTGCTGCCTTCGAGTATAGAATGATTCCTTTACTTTGTTTTGTTTCAATCAAAGATGATGACCCAATTTTCCACAAGTGCAAATTTAAATTCAAGTGTAGTAGTCGCTACATAAGAAACATTAACAGGAGGGCACATGAAAGCAGGTCTCTTAAATTGAGTTGAAAAAGCGAATAAATTATGAGAGTTACTAAACCACAGGCAAGTTATTCTGCAGTCTTGAAACCCTGATGGAAAAGACACCATCCCCTCTCATTTATAGCATCCAGAAACAATCATGAGAAACCTGCCCAAGACCGTCAGGTTGTAATTTTGTCTCAACTGGAGTCGAAAGATCTGTGGTACACTGTAAGTAGCTTAAACTGTTACACCTTCAATACCAACCTGAGAAAAAGGTACATAAAATTGTGCTTTCATCAGTTCCAGTTTTTCCTCAATTACGATGACTCCAAAGTAAAAATAATCCAATGGAGATGCCTCATATTTTGAATCATATCGGGGTCTGACTGCACAAACATCATCAGGGACTTATGTTTTAATCATAAGTGTTGAATCTTAACACTTTGTTATACTAAACTAATTAAAAATATAGGACACGTTTTGGGTTTTCTGTTTTATTTTGAGAAAACAAATAAAACTTTACATTACGCTACATTGTGAATGATACAAGTGTGCATTGAGCCTTGCAACATTATATAATTCGCTGTCCCACTACTGCTGTGACAATGTTTTGTCATATAAGACACTTTTATTGTCAACATTACAGTTGGTGGCATAAAACTGCCATCGCTCCTTATCTCTCCTCTGAGATGTGTCATGGGAAAAGGTAGTACAGCCCCCTTGCTTTGATTTTAGCTTTGATTTTGTTTTGACCCAAGTTCTCGATGTGCAATTCTTGGCCTACGGGCCATTTGGAAGATGAAAGAGAATATGTCTTTGTAATATGTCTGAAGTGGATTACAAAATATACAAGTAAGTAGTCTCTTCTGAATGAAGGTCAATATGTAAGAGAGCAGATGATATCTTGCTTATTGTTCCCCTAATCAAACACCTTTCTGTAGATATGAGAAAGGATCCGAGTGATGTCGTCCTCAGCTTTGCTTCAAAAAAGGATCACTCATTTACAGATGGCATCGTGGATAGCACCAGCCCCTCCACCCAAACGGCAAGTTAAGCTTTCAAACTGCAACATCTAACTGTCAAACACTGTATCTTTGACCTTTCTCTTTTATTGAATTGAAGTTCAGAAAGTCAGCATCAGCAAGATTTTACAAAAACGGGAATGGCATGCCAGCATAAGCTCCTCCAAGAATAACTTCTGTTGTCTAGGTAATTACCATGGCTGTTCAGCAACCTTCAGAACTAAACATATATATTTAACTTAGTCGATGCTGCCATTACAGCAGAAAATAATAACCTGCACTGAAATAGATGTGTTAACATATACTGACAGTAAATATCCCTTGTCATCGCTGGTGGATCTGTCTAATACAGTGGGTGGTGGAGCATAACATCATTTTAATTTCGCTGGCCACTAATCCCCAAAACTGTGTGAGCTACCAGTTGTGCATGACAGCAAACCTTCACATGGCATGAATGAAAGGTTTTTATCCTTTTCCCACTCACTAAGGTAATAAATCTCTTTGTGTTGGTTGAGATTACACAAGTTAAATTCACAGTTACTTGCACCGCAATCCACTTTTACATGCACAAGCTAATTCAACAATCTAGCACAAGGAAAAAAATAATCTAGGGCCATTTCCATTGGCATTTTAAGATGAATCACATAGTTGTATAGTATGTTAGCTGTTTTAATACATTATTGATAAGAAAGCTGGGCTGCCTGCAACAAAGACGTAGAAAAGACAGGACAGACAGGGTGCTAAGGTGGCTATTTGCAGCACAGTCTTTTAGGATAAACAGATGAGTATATATAAATGTTAAACATTAAAATATGTATCTTACAGAAACATTAAAAAAAAGCATATGTGATTTGTGCTTATTGCTTTATTTAGTTATAAACTTGGATACACATTCAAATGAACTGGTGATTTGTATACTGTATATCATTTCCATTGTACAGAGCATATATTTTTATGTTTTGATAAACATCATATAACGTCACAGTATATTAATTAAAGCAATTCTTACCTTTCTGTAACTTTTACACTTTTCTTTGTTGAAGTTAAAATGCTATTAATAATCTGATGACACACTAAAATGTAAGAGAAATCCAACAGGGATAAAAACTCATCATTATTCCATTCTCATATGGTTCTGAGAAAAGTCTGACCAATCATATCATTCGGTCCGAATGATATGATTGGTCAAGCGACCTGAACGTACTTACATAACAGCTTGTGCACTTTTCTCTACCCCAACCAGGAAGAACGCTTAAAAAAAAATTTGACACAATGACTCAGAGCAGTAGTAGGACACAGAGAGCAGAGGAGATTCCACAGCACAAGTGAACACACATAGAAAAGAAGGCTTTTGGAAATAAACTGTTTTTTTTAAAACAGACCAACAAATGCAGCTGCGAGCTGGTCGTGCAGTTTCTTGTGTCTGATATATCGTTTGTTTATAGTGCGCAGCCCTGAGTGATATTTAAACACAAGAAGTCACATGTGTACGGCTGTACTGATGTTATGTTCAGTTGGAGCATGGGGCAGTAAACCCCAGTCCACTCTCTGGTGTTTATTGTCCACTCAGATAATACTTCATGGTGACAGCGGTAATGAAACGTTCATTAACCCCAGATATAAGCCTCCACATGCCCAACGTGAGCTGTGATAATGAACATCCAGTTGCTAACGGTTACTGTAGGCTCTGTGATAGAGTTCTCAACGGTCTGGACCGGGTTGAAGTCCCGACCCGACTCGGCTGGATAGCGAGTGTTGAAGTTCGAATCGACTCGGTCCGGATAGATGCGGTCCGTTTACCGTTGCCTTGCCAACAGATGCAGGGGGGGAGGGACGGGGC
>OMNW01035571.1:24424-67211 GCA_900303245.1 Selene dorsalis
GGACATTATTTTGTGTTAAATGGGGATGAATAGATCAAATGTGAAGTTCAACACACTATTGTTTTAGTAAATATTACTATGCAGTTTGCACATGTTAGTTACTTGAACTGGGAGTATTTCTTATTGTAACAATAAATAAACATGCTTTTTTTTGCATAAAGCAAGCATTTGTCTATTCTCATGTTGAAAAGAGTATTACAATTTGAAAAAAATCTGTTTACGGTACATTTAGAACAGATTAAAAATATGCGATTAATTTGCGATTAATCGTGATTAACTATGATCAATCATGCGATTAATCGCGATTAAATATTTTAATCGATTGACAGCCCTAATTTTTAACTACCTTGAACCACTGCCAATGGTGATCTTGCCACATCACTGAATGCAGACACATTTCAAGAAATACAGAGTGGAACCAGATGGGTAAGGTCAGAACCCTTTTCTAAATGTTGCTTGCAATAACTAGTGAGACTGATTTTTTTTCTTTTGTTAGCTTAAATTTGGGGGTTGTTTTGTTTTAGAAATAAAGAAAATGAATGTATGCAACTTTGTTACCCGAGTATTCCTGCAGAACCCAAAACCATTATGTGGGTTCTTGTTTTCTGACAGTTGTGCTATCAGTTGATTAGTTGATTGGTGGGAAGTGTTTATTCCACAAACGTTATTGAATTTTCCATATGGATTGTCTTGACACCTTAAACTGGCCCACTAACTCTCTTCACTATACAGTGGTAGCACTGCTATGGAAATGTGACATTTGCTTTGTTTTGCGCCTTCTAATGAGCCAGTTAACATTCAGTTGTTCACCCTAATTGACTCTTATGCTAACCGGATGGAGGCACAGGACTCCAAATAATTACTCTCTTTATGAGCCAATGTCTAATGAATTTAAGTGGCATATTTACCAGTTGGTTGACTCTGGGTAGAAGTGATGGAATAAAAAGATGTCTGTTAGAAACTGGTAAAAACCAATATAAGTGTCTCGGCAAGGTGCTGGATCGTCATGTGCTAGCAGAACAGTGTCACTGCTCCTTGGTATTGATTCTACAAGTGTCTGGGTTCTGGAGGGATAAACACCAGTTCTCTAAAAGACATTCCCTCATTTGATGTTGTGACGATGATGGTTGAGATCACTGTCTAACATCTGGGCCAAAATCTTCCACAGGTTTTCAAATATGGTGATTGTTAAGGCAGGGGGCACTGGGGACATCAAGACTGATCCCATCTGGAGAGAAATATTTTATCACAGGATAAAGGTGATCACTCCGTCCCTTAGAGAGAAGGGTCACAGCTAATCAATACAACATTGTTCAAACAGTCCCGAACCATACCCGTAAGATGCCTCCTACAGAATAACAGAGCCACTGGATCCCCTCCCTGTAGGACTCAAGTATTCAGGCTTCTACAGTGTGTATCACAAAGGCACTTGGCAAGAATATACAGAGGGATGAATCATCCTCACCTGCACATCTGTGTAGACCAGTGCCTTTTTTGCATCACTGAAACCTCAAATACAAATTTCATCTCTGTAATTAGGGCTTTATGCACTGCAGCCCTGCTTATATTGTTCTCTATGTGACTGTCCATGTGACAGTCTGATCACATCCTGCATTGACAGTTATGTCAGTGCAGTTACTCACCTGTTTTCCCTTACATGTCACACTGATGCACAAACATCACAGTCATGAAATGCGATTTCAACCCCCATTTCTCAACCCATTTACTCACGTTTCTCTCATAGATCTAAATACAGGTGTCTCTATTGAAACACCAGCTGGTTGAGCATCTATGTGACTGAAGCTCCTGTCATCCATGCCCCAACCCTCTTTCAAAGTGACTCAGCTCTCATCTTCTTGGCACCTGGATACAATGTCAGATTCAGCTGGGCTTGCACACCATATTTATACATGTCACAGAGCATAATTGGATGTTAATTGATTAATTGTACCATGCAGTAAGTCTGTGTGGAAGCATCTGCACTTGTTGTCATGTCCTCCACTTAATTATTCAGATATTTTCCTTAAATTTTTCCCCATCTGTGTGTAATAGTGTAAATGTACACTACCTTGAAATTTTGAAGGTTATGACAGCTGTTATAGTAGAGTCCCATTATTGTTCAGACTTTCCTTGATAGTGTAATAGGAAATATAATTCTTCTTTCGCCCCTTCGTATAAATAGTGAGTCTGATATCATGCCATCACATGTTCATTGTGGAAATGTTCACACAGCTGAGTTGGTCTGGTAGAAAGAATGACAAAAGAACACATACAAAATCTGGATCTACAACACATTAGGGCTGCACGATATTGAAAAAAACTTACATCACGTTATTGTATTTATATTTTTTATTTTGATGTATATTGCAATCTTAAAAAATACACCCCACCCCCCCATTTATCTGGAAGTGACCAACTTGCTCAGCATTCCTCTGCACAGGCATGCTCTGCGACGTTCTGTACCTATCACTCGGCCTCTTTCACACAAACAGCTGATAGGTGAAGTGATAGGCTGATACAGCGCATCCGGAGCCGGCCTGCTGAGCGAGTTGGTCAGTTCCAGATAAACACCTGTTCTGATCAGTTGATGGACTGAAAAACGGGTGTATTATTTTGAGACGGGATTTCTTAATTCAAGTAACAGCACATTTTATTGTCAGTAACGGTAACGCCGTACAATGGGGGAAACAGTAACTTTTTTGACGGCATTAATTTATAACACTGTTATTCCCATCACTGCTTGTTTATCGCACATCTTCGGCGTGGTGTGTAAGGGGCAGCATGTGCACAGGGGGGAATGTCTGACTGAGCTGACTGCTCAGAGTGAGAGAGAGAGGGAGAGTGAGCGAGAGAACAGAGCGAAGAGCTGGCTCAGAGATGCTTTCTGAAGCAAAACAAAAGTTGACATGTTCTTAAAAATGAGAAAACATCACACATCCTGCGATTTGACGCAAATGTGCACATCGCGATGACGATGCTCAAATGACGCATCGTACAGCCCTGCTACACATTGTTTAAAAAGAATGAAGTCTAAAAGGCCTTGAGACCATAGAATTATTTTTTGTAGTTTAGCTTCTCTACCATGTCTTAAAGCATAAATCAATGCAAGCTGACAGTTGGCATAAAAAAGTGGAGGAGAGCACAACTTCTCATATTTGACACAATCTGTGCACAACCTTGCAGTTGCTTCAAAATGCCAAAGGGAGAACTGAACAAACTGAGGAAGGAGCAAACTGGTATTACTTATAAATTAAGGGAAATCTTGCTGAAACACTATTGATTTTATATCAAGGTCTACCGGTTTCACTTACAGACCCTAACCCTGTGTGTCCCTAACTTCTTGGGGTCCAGCTGGGGTCTTTCCTCCTCATCCACAGCCACTGAATGCAGCACTCCACAGTCCCTGATGTCTCCTTGACGGTGTAGTGCAGGGCTTGGCTGCAGTTCCCTAGGCTTTTGAGGAGTGTAACAATAGCCATGGCAGCCAACATCCACTAGGCAGACTGTGGCTTTCCAGCCTCGCTCTTCTGCGTTCCAGTTCGGCTCAGTGTACCGCAGCCTCTAAGATGTACTGTGTTTTTGGATTTATTTATTTATCTTTCCTTTATTTCCCATTAAATATGGCATGTTTTGTGTAAGTGGAGTGTATTACAGTTACTGTTAAATCTGTCTGATAATTTGACGGCTTTGTCAAAACAATTCTTGATTTACAGTACCACTCAGTGACTGGCCATTGTTCAGGGACTCAACCCCAGAGGATGTATGATTCAGAAGAATGGAGACTTTGGGATTGTTTACCATGGGGGACTGTATCAAATAATTTATTACATAAAGAAATTGGATTTCACCAACCCAAGCTGATTGTGAAAACCCAATGAAAATGCCCATGTCCATTCATTTTGATAGAGGAAATTCATAATTATTCTCAGCAAACACAATACAACAGCAAAGTTTCCAGCATTTCTAGCTGCTGCTAATTATTGACAGGCTGAGACATGGAGTTGTTTTTCACCTGGGAAAAAGATGGTATGAATACAACCACGTGTCTTTGCAGTGTTTCCCCCTTTATTCAAAAATTGTGAGTGCTGCTGCTAAAATCACATGATCATTAGTTTAACAGGGTACTGAAGATTTTCACTCTCACACTGTGTACATGACAACTTATCTTGGAATTGTTTTGAAGCATGTATCCCGTCAATTATATTGAAAGATCAAGCTATCTATATATAACTCATTTTAAAACAATTTTATTTCAGATACCTTGATAAAGAGGGAGTTGTTTTTTGTCAGTTCTCCACTGGGTCCATGGACAGGAAGGCTGACACAGTCATGGCTGTCATCCATGACATCATTGATCAGAAGGGCATTCCCTAGGGAAATGTATTTGGTCTTGGAACAGATAGTACAGTAATGACAGGTACATTTACCACAACCTCTCCATTGCCATAGCACTGAATATATTTATTGTACTTAAGTATATTGTGTTTTTTTTTCTTTTTAATTTTCAATGTCCTTCCTCTTTACTTCCTGTTTTTTTTTAAAGGATTGTTGATGACAGACAACTATATCTAGGGTTAATATATGCACTAGTAATTTCCCCACAATAATATGTGCCCAGCCATGGAAAAACCAGGAACAAGTCTCCTGAAGGGCATTTTGAGTTATTTACAGATTCTGAAAGTGTAGTTTCTAAGTTTTTCAACAATGTCTAACACACGGAAATCTGAAAATATTTGAAGATGTGGCCATTTGAATGTAGGCACTCCTCAAACTAGTTTAGTGAGAAATCCAGCCGAAAAGTTTCTGAATTCTCACCTACCTGGGGACCCAGGTAACCCAGTGCTGCTCATTTGCATCACAGTTACATAAGTCCAACCCCCTACTGGTCTAGCTGTCAGTGACATCTGGTGTCTGTTAGCTCGCAGGACAGAAGCTATTGTATAATATGTCTAGTATGAAAAAACTGTTATCGGTTAATAACAGTAATCCCTGTATGTGACTTCGAATGAACAGTAACCTAATGTAGATAACTTGGACATTAATGAAAACTCACTCCATAAGAAACTGAAAAGTATTCCTGCAGACTTCATTGCCTCCAATCAAATAAGAGGTTCGGGGAGCTTTCTTTTCATCGCAGGCTTCTTGGTGGATGTAGTCATCTCAGAAGTAACTACTGTACATCTGTTTGCCTCAAGGTGTCCAATTATTCTCATGTCCTGCCAATTTCTTTCGGCAGCTAAAGAATCCATCCGTATGTTGTACATAAGCTCTGGAGAAAGTTTGCGGCTACACGACTGTGTCCCAAGGAGAGAATGCTCCTTTCTTCTTCTTCTTCTGTAGCGTGTGCAGTCAAAGTTACGGATCTTCTCCATTTCTCTGTCTTTATCGCCTTCAAATGTTACAGTAGATGTAGCTTCTGATATCTTACGCTCCAGCTCCTCCGCTGCGAGGCCGGAGGATTCTTCGTTGTCTTCATCTTCGGCTAAAGTCAACTGTAGATTAGAGATGTTCTCCAGTGTAATGCAGTCACTGTCGTCGATTTCTTCAGTTTCATCTTCTAGTTCGGGTTCAGAATAAGAAGTGAGATCGGCTTCGGCATAACCAGAAGCATCTGTCTTGTTAAAGAAGTATTGCCAAAGATTTGCGCCCTAACAGCCACGATTTAGCTCTTCTGCAGTGCGTTTTTCCTGGTCCATCTTCATTCAATGATGAAAACACATGCAGCTTCCAGAAGTAGCAGTAGCAGTTACCAGTCTACTTTATATGCAGAAGCGGCTGCATAAGTAGCCATGTGGTTCCCTTTGAACGTGCAGCTGATTGGCTGAAAAAAGAACAAAAGCACATGAATGGCCAAAGAAAGCCATTATGAATTTCCTCTAAAACAACCCAAATTCAAATACAAAGTTTATGGTTTTAAGACCCCCAATACTGTTATTTGAAATATGGAGTGGCTTCTTCATGATTTCAACTTTCATATTCTGCAAAAAAAAGAAAAAAAAAGAAAATCACTAATTTAAAAAAAATGTAAATACATTTTTCTTTGTTTACACGACTTGTGCCGGGCCGACTTTCTCGGTCTGGTTTTCTCGTGGCTGGTCACAAATATGGGAGGTCATGGAAACACGTTGGCTTTCTCATCACCAGACAGTAGTCAGTCTGTGGAGTTTTCCTGCAGTCCTGACAGCCGTTGCAGAGGAGGTAGAGCACAACAAGCACCCTGTGGCAAAAGGACTCCTGTACTCCTTTTGCACAACATACTGTTTTGTAGCAGCGCTGTACCTTCAGGCTGATGTGCTGCCTCATCTGGCAAGATTGCCCAAGGTTTTTCAAAAGGATGACATTAATTTATTTGCTTTGTAAGACAAGGTAAGGTTATTCTCCCTCTTCTTTTTTATTTTTTATAAATGTATTATTTTTAAACCAGACAAGTGATAATTTTCCAGTATATGTGGGCGTTGTGACACTGCATACTAAATCTAACTTATTTCTCAGGTACCAGTCACAATTGAGACAGTCTGCTAGATTAATGATGTTGGTGACCAGCAACCTTAGGAGAGAGGGCAGTGGCTGCACGACTATAGGGACCTGGATGTGTTCTTGGAACGATTTTGCACTCGGGTATTAAGAATATTGGCATAGTGAATTCAAACTGACATCCAACGTCTTTTTTTCCTAAACAAATCCGGTGATGGAGACATATCTGGAACACTAACAGATCAGTTAAATCAATATCTCTATGAGCTGCACGTCCTAGGTGCATTCAACATGCTGGGTCCATGAACAGCCAGGAACCCAGAACAAAAAGATCCTATGAATCACTTAAAAGGTACCCCTCCCTTTAGATGAGCAGACACTTTTGGAGGAATGGTTTTCATTTTAAGAGCATCTTGTGACCATTACAACAAAGGTGAGAGCAATTTTACACAGCTAGCTTTGTCCCTTTATAAAATCATATTTTATATTAATGGGCCTTGTCAACTGCTTTATCTAATTATAGGATAAGAACCTGTTCCATGTCATGAAGGAGCTGGCAGCACAGAACGATGAGCTTGGTCAGCTCTGTCCCTGCCTGAGCAAGTCTGTTGCCATACTCCTTTCCATGTTGCCATGGTTAAATATTTCTCCAAGCTGAGGAAGAGGAAGTGCAGCAACAAGTCAGGCACACTTAGTTTGTAATATATTTAGTTTATTGAGTCATTCTCACATTGTGATCACTTTCTTGAAAGTGTTTTATATGGAAATCACCAAAAATCTTGCATCACGTAAAGAATTCATAACCAAATACTTGGTACCTTTGCATAGTCCCTCTCTTACCCCCCAAACTGCTGGAAAAGTGGAAAGCATTCAACCCTAGGAATACTGCAAGTCTTAAGCTGCAGTATACTGTGTGCTTTTTCATTTCAGAGGTGCTTCTCTTCTTGTGGTCTATATTTGCAGCTTTGCCTTGGCTCTCAACACAGCCATTAGCATGTGATTCCCTGAACTACCTAATTCCCATTCAACTACTAAGCCCCAGGTACCTAAAAGGAAGATTAGGCAAGTCAAGATTTGTCTCACGCTATCGCAGATGCAGCTTGTTAGCAAATTGTCAGTGGTCTCATTGTTTTTATTACTTTGGATACATGAAAGGATTTATGCTCATAAGTCTTCTGTACTTGATCACTGAAATGTACCTTATGCCTTACTTTTTTCTATGGCAGATCAGTTGTATTTAAAGGTTCATTTTTGACCTTGGTCGGTGGTTGTTATAGGGTTGATTTGGTTATCTTAGTTTATTCAACAACAATGATCACTTGTATAATCAGTTGTCAGCTTCATTACAATAATGAACTTATATGGGCTGTATAGGTCCTCCCAGGTTTTATTCAATCAGGATAGTAAAAGTTTGTCTAACTCTGCAGCGTTTAACACCATCAATACATTTTCCTTACAAAGTAGCAGTTAATTTAACATTGACAAACCAGTGGAAGGTCACAAGTTTTGATATGAAAGTAAAGGATAAATGTGAAACACTTCACATTTAGATAGTGAACACAATCAGGGGTGAAGGCAGCTGCAGGGTTATCATCTCTCAGACTGAAAGTTAACGGTTTATCACCTGTGACAGCGACCATCTCCTCTGCTGAAGTGTCCTTGAGCATGACATAGATTGCCTGATCAGGCCCAGGGACTCCGTTATGTTTCTGTGGTTATTGAAAAGATGAATTCTCCTTTGAGGGGACCATAACCTGTCAGAAAAAAACACCCTGAAAAGTAGAAAAGAAAGAGGAACTATGTAAACCAGGTCGCTTTTCCACTGTTTTGCTAACCTGGCCTGGCCATGTGCATTTGTTTACAACGAAGCTGATGAGAAATCGATCAATAGAGTGGTAGATAACATTATATATCATATACGATGTTACAACGTGTGTATTTGTGGAGTTTAATCTGTCATGAACAAGAGATTACAGGTTACGGAGCGCGTTTGAGACGAGAGCTGGGACACCGGGGCGGCGGCCCCGATCTTGCAAGGTTGGTTTTCAGCCAAGAGACGCAATAAGTGACACGCACGTGGAAGGCAGAGAGGCTTCATTCTCCCTCATAACAAGTTAAGTCATTTATTCAACAATCACAGTTACTCCAAAGCTATTTAATTTGAATGTAGCGTAGTTAAGATACAAATCCTGCAAAGTTCCTCTTTAAAGTCACTCCAACAATTAGATCTTTTCTTGAAAGGTAAAAAATAACTTCATCACACATAGTGGAAACTAGTGGATTGGCTATGATTTGAAGAAATATAAATAATAGACTTGAGTATAAGATACAATTCCCTTAAGTAGACGTAATTAAAACATTATAGTTTACTGCGTACTTTTCACCCCTGGCGAGCCCACACAGGTGAGGCAGACATCAGAACAGATCTGATGAATTTCACAAATATCTGGGCTGTGGCATCTGAGGACGGCCCTGTGCACTTGGCATTGCTGAGGTGGTCAGATTTTGGATGAGCTTCTTTAAGCATATCAGAGCATCCTACAAAGGCTCAGCAGAATGTTTAACACCGAGGTGCTGTTATTCTCTGCTTGCAACAGCTTGGTGGAGACAGACAACAGACAGCAGATTATTATCTGCTCCGAGGCCTCTGCATACAAATTACTCTTATCAGTCCTTCATCAGGACAACTTTCCGCCTGAATGTGTAGTATCATCACTTAAAAGTTAATGCTGCTCAGTTTAGGAGTTCACATACATAACTACCAAGAGCCCCGTGGAGAAAATGGTGTTTTCTCTACCACGTCTAAAATAGATTTTCCCATTGAAAGCATCAAACTAAGACCCCAAAACATGATCCAACATATACAGATCTGAATAATGCATTATTTACTTGTTACCAAACTCAAAACGCTGCTTGTATTCCCATGAGGGTTGCTGTTTTCTGTTGAAAGTAAAGCCAAATCACATAATGTCTTACATTTAACTTATGCAGTCAGAATGAATTGTAGCATTGACAGAAACACCTTATAAAAGTTTCTGTCTGCCTCTGTCTTCTTTAATGTCGGTCTCATGAAACTGATGAACCAAAGGCAAAAAGTCTGCAACGACACTCGCAGCTCTTTGAAGCTGTACTTGGACACAGTGGTGCTTTTACCTAAGTGCAAACGAGCTAACATGCCGATATACATCAGATACAGTGTTTGCGAAGCAGACCTCAGGCCAAGGGAATGTCATTAGTTTTTTAGGTTGGTAGTGATAAACTTAAGTATTGGACAAATTAAGTTTTGTGGTAATACATGAAAAGTCTACGGATCACTAACCTAATTAGAATTCATCCTTAGGGGACATGTGAATTTGTAAATCAAATTTCAAATGGCAATCTATTCTGTAGTTATAGAGGCATTTTACTCACAAGGGTGAATTTTATGGTAGTCCTATCAGGACATTTCAGCATAGATCAACTGAATGTCTGTACAAAATCTCATGGCCACAGGAGTTGAAATATTTCTAGATCACAGTTGTGGGCTGACTGACTGACATTTCCATCCTGAATGCATTCACAAGTGTCTAAGTCCAGGTGTCTGTCTATCAAAGCAATGTGTCAGCAGAATAAATACAATAACAATAATACAAAAGTCATGAGGTTCTGGGTATGAGGAGCTCTATCAGGCTTAAACGATAAATCTTTGTGATAAATGTCTGTGCACCATAAAGGTCACACAGGTACAAAGTCATGTGTGGACAAAAGCAGCAAGGTAGCTTGCTGGCAAGATGGTTTTCTTGTTGTAGCTTACACTGCAAATAAAGGGACTCACATTGAGTTGCTTTGCAAACTCATCAACTCCATGTGCCCTTAATACTGCTTAGGACAAATGTCTTCCTGATTTAATTTAACTGTATTTCAGACATATTCAGTAGGTTTATATCAGTTCAGAAATGAACCCAAATAAACCTGAACACAAATACACACATAAAATGATTGTACTTCACATAATATAACACGTGTTCCAATATTTTCATGCAAGAGCGTATTGTTCCTCTGCATGTAGGCTTGGTTATGAGAACATTTTTTATTCATATAATCAACACCAATTTATATGTAAAATTCCTCAACACATTATGAACAGTAGTCATGAACGTATGGCTTGCACTTGACTATCTTGGAAGCTTGAGCGAGATTCATAATATGCCACCTGAAGCTTTTTCAATCATTGCCTCACTATAGCTGCTGTTTCCAAATTATGTGTAAACACGAAAGTTTGTGTGCCAGCATGGTGACTATACAGTTTACAATGCATGTGGCGCATCATCGTCATCACATGGATCATGCCTGATGATGTGAAAATATCTAAATATCTTTGTTCACTTCATTTAACACTTAGTTTGCCATAAAGATTGAAGGAAAAATTTGCAACCATACTGCAAACCATTACTTACGCATTCACCGGTTGCTGTTTGGAGACAGAAAAAGTGAACCAGCATTGTACATGAGATCATTGATTAGTTAATTCCCTGTCATAGTCTTAGACCATCCATGTGGTCTAAGACCACATAAGTTTCATTATAAGATCAGTCAAACACTTTGTCTGCATCGAGGAACACATAAATATTGTAGTGTCATTCCCTCCATATTTAAAGCTTCCTTCAGTGCATGTCCTGTCTTTTTTTTAAATCCAAATTGATTGTAAGTGGTTATTACGTATTATTTAACCTTATAGAGGAGAATTCCCTCTAATACTGTATAGAGTAATTAGTCTATAATTGTCTATGCTGTGTCTATGTTTCTGGCCAAATACATAGACTAGTCAAGGGAGTGGGTTTCAACATCAGAAAGGTCAGCACCTTGTGAAGTAATCATGGCGTCAGCGCTAGTATTTTTCAACAACTCCTTTCTTAGATAGATTATGGCCATTTTGTGCTATGAAGCAGTAAAAATCCCACTTACTGCCCCTGCAAGGCAGACTGATAATAGAAGTTGAAATCTGGTGGCATTTATCAGTGGACAGTAACACAGAGAGCAGAGCTTCCTCCGTCACCTAATTACTCAGTGGACCTGTCTAGGCCTCCATGCCAGCAATGACCTCACACTGATCCAATCTGACCCTTGGCCCACACAAGGCAGTCTCTGGTGTCACTGCCAGTCAAGAGGAGGTCAATGAGTCCCACCTTAATAGTCATCTATTCAGGCTGTCTCCAAGGAACCATGAATAATCCCCATCATTCATCTCACAGACAGGCCATATAACAACAGCATGGGATCCTAAGTGCTTATTTTGCTGTAAAGGTCTTTTGTGAACCATTCTGACTGCAGTGAGTACTTTATCTTGATAAATGAAGACATCATTCTTCCTTACATGTATCTCATTTAGATAATATCCGAGGCCAGGTGTAAGAATATGGTTACTTGTGCAAAAAAAATTAATAATGACAGTATTGATGTGTAAGATGTCAGAAAATGGTGAAAAATGCCAATCACGATCTGAATCTGAGGTTGTGTCTTCTGAAGATTTTATGGTTGGACAAACACTCCAACTCCCTACCACTATTTGTGAATCCAATTATTAATTATTATCACATTTTATATATATCTTTTACAGTATATTCCTCAGAAGAAGGCAAATATACACAAATGCTGTATAAGTTTCCTATTACATGTTATGTATTTTCACTGTATTTAAAAACAGAACTACTGTCTTATCAATGTATTATGTTCAACTCACAGTGAATTTTGGGGGTTGTGCATATTGTCTTACTACTTTGATATTAAACTCTTCATTTCCAAAGATCATACTTATGTACATAAACAACAAATCATATGTCAAAATGATCAGATATATAAGGGGCAATTTTGTTTTTGAGGCAAAAACTTTGGAGCATCCCGTGCATAAACAACATTTAAGGATCTTTTAAATAGCAGTTGAGCAAAACATCAGACTTCATGATTAATGAATTAAACTATACACTGCCCTCTGAAGTGGTGCTTTGATTGCAGACTGGATTTAATGAGTGCGAAATAGAAAATATTTGAATCTTGATGCACCCTGCTTCTCTTTGTGAGCCTTTGTTGTTACAGTACCTACCAACGGCTTTCCAATGAAAGGTGCATTTTTGCCTTTGCAGTCACTTAAGAATACGTCACATGGATTTAATGAACGATCAAGGACAGTTAAGTGGAGCCATTCATTATTATTATTCATTATTATGTATGTACTGTGTAATCATGGATGTATGTGGGTTTGATGGGATCAGTAGCCCCAACATCATTTGTCAGCTTTGATGTGTGACAGACCTAAATTTAGATATATGCACTTTTACATTTGGTCCACACACTGACTTCTGTGTCTTTGTCACTGCACTGAAGCATGCTTGAGATGAATGGCTCTATTTCAGACAGTTATTGTTATGTGTAGGATCTGTATATGGGTTGAATCACCGCAGCTGAGTGTAGCCAGGCTGATGGAACATTTGCTCAGACATGCGTGCTAATCTAAATGTCGCATAAGGTGGGTTTTTAAATACAATCAGGGCTGCTTTATGTTATTTTAGTTGGAGGACTTAATGATTTTAAATGGAGACTGCAGTGTGTCAGATCAATATTAATGGCTGGCAGAGCACTTTACATTGGCAACTTTAGGTCATGAAAGACCCCTGAGTGGCAACATGTATGCTAATGCTATAATATTAGCATTTAGAAATGGAAGTGTGGCATCAGAAACCTAATTCCTTCACTTGACAAGGGCTGGCTCCACTGGTGGGAAAAACAGCAAACTTCCAAAAGGTTCCATTTTAAAGTATGTTACATGGTATGTGTACACAGGAGTCAGTGTCTGAAGTAACACATTTGAATGGATAGAAACCACAATAATGACAATGTATCACTTCGTTAAACATCAAAAATACCTGCTAGAGAAACTTGACATTCACTAAAACATGCATTAGCCTTTTGAGAACTCAAACTTTTGGCTTTTATTCAAACTCTTCCTGGCTTTGTCTTGGAAACTGGATGTAGCTGGAAAAATAGCATATTTTGAGTTCAGTTTATTAACATTTATGAGTATTAGAATAAAAGCAATACTTTACTCCTAATCCAATTGTTTTATTTAATCTTTCTATCTACTTTAGGGCCTAAGAAATAAGACCTATTGTGATGCCATTGCATCAGGTCAGGCTAGTGGTGATACTGATGGAAACCCTGCTCCTCCCCAACTTTCTTAGAACTTCAATTAAAAGCAGACTCCCAGTTAAACAGAGTTCTTTTCACAGGCTGTATGTGGCCACCAATAATAAATCAGATACAACTCGGATGTCCGTCAATGCGTCTGCAGTCTAATCAGACAGATCGGATATTCCCTGGCAATGCAAGACGTATGTCATCAATAATGCATCAATAGCGCGTATTTATGACATTGTGTGTTGTTTACCTGCAGCTGGGCCAGGTGACTTCCCCTTCCGCTTTGGTAGCCAACCGCCTCTACGCATGCGGGTTGTTTCGCGCAAGCGAAGCAGGTGTAAATGCAGATATCAGATATGGGTCACTACAATAGAACATGTAAACAGACGGACAAAAAAGCTGAAGTTATATAACATATGTAAAAATGTCATCTAGAATTAAGTTAATTAAAACCCCAACAAAGAACATTTAACTTAGATTTTTAACTGACATTTAACTGAGGCCATCGGTAGGAGGATAAGCTATTTCTAAACAGTGTAACTCTTTACCTTTTGGAGGCAGTGGTCGCGTCAGTCCACCAGACAAAACGATTTATGGCACTCAGACTGGAGACAGCACGCATGAGCCAGATTTACGTCTTTACGACAGTATGTGCTAGTGCTCATGGGAAATACAGTCTTCATTCTGAGAGAAGACTGAACATAGGAGCTCAGCTTCGCAGCTGAGACACAAATAGACTATTAACTTAAAACTTTTACTCTTAAACACAAAAGGCAAGTCCACTTTAAGAAAAAATAATATTTATTAAACAAACCAGGTGAAGATCTTTTTTTCGTTATCTATTTTTGTAAAATGCTGCCACATTGCCGATTTCTTTGACATGGTAGAGGAGGACTGACTGTAAATGAAATGCTCAAAATGTAATAAATATTCAGCAAACCACCGGACCTAGGCCTTCTAGTACGTTCTTCGATCTATCTGTCTCCAGTGGGTTGGGCTAATCCAGCACACCGCACATCTTAAAAAAATCCTAGCAGAAACACTGAGACTGTAATCTGTGAAACAGGGGTGCTCTGAAAACACCCCCGTTAACACAACCTATTACATACTTACAAATATTCAATATTATAATAATAGAAACAGGATATATACATAGGAACAGATATAACAAAGGAGTAAAATGTATATATGTTGAATAAGTTTATAATAATTAAAAAAAAGAGACACCAAAGGGGGTATATTCCAATAAACAAAGGACAGAGCAACTAGGTAGTTAACCTAGTTGCTCTGTCCTCATCTCATCAACAGTTGCTTTAATGACCTCTATTACAGATACTGTAATTATCTTTCCCCAGACTCATAAAAGGCTCAAGTCTATAAATAATGTCCTTATGGATAGATGCCAAGGACAAGGAACTTAGACTCTAGTTCCATAACTGTTCTTTATTCACACAATCACTTGCACTACTTGTCCGAGCTCTTCCCATCCTTCCCTGGTTGTTGGACAGGTTCATATAGATCCTCATCTTTGGCTTTCCATTTTTTTCAGTGGGTATTTTGTTGTTTGAGCCTCTTTTTCTTTGTGGCAGTCTCCACACTTTGTATGAACAACTTGTTTTCTTTTGTGATCAAATCTTTTAAGCATTTATCCCTTATTTGTTTGTTTGAAATTGCACCATTTTGAAGTTGCCACATAAAGTATTTGATGATAACGGATCTTGTATGTATGGGTACATCCGGATGGCCCCTTCATTTTAAATCTTACACTGGTTCATGAAAAGAACAGACAACAAAGGGACCTGTTTGATTTTCAATCTTGTTAGTCAGGAAAAATGTTTTATCTATCAAACACTCTTTATTCCAGGGTGACCACTTTAATATCTGAAAGAACAGGCAATCAACTATTTTCTCCAGCCCCAAATCTTGTGTTTGGAGCAGAGGGAGAGAAATTCTGTTTTGGCAGTGCAACAGATCCATACTGTATGATTTTCTTCAGAGAGCAGCACAAAGCTTACCCCTGGTGGGTAAGCACAAAGTCTTCAGCTCCTGTTTCTAAGCCAAGTGTATTTGCTCCCTGTGCTGAGTTTTTCCCCCTCATTCAGCCCACTCCCACCATCATCTACCGTTCCCTGCTGATGTATTTCATTTAGTACACAGGCTTCAGTTTCTCTTTTAGTTTCCCAGCCAATGATCCACTT
The DNA here is from genome assembly GCA_900303245.1 of Selene dorsalis. NCBI lineage: Eukaryota > Metazoa > Chordata > Actinopteri > Carangiformes > Carangidae > Selene > Selene dorsalis. The sequence continues at coordinate 40,267 of OMNW01035571.1, forward strand.
CATTTTTCCTACATTTTTTTTTCCACACTGACTGTTGACCCAAAGGTTGCTTGGTCAAATCTAATTGGACAGCAAAATCCAGTCCATTCAAGAGTAAGGCGAAAGATTAGGGAAATCCCATTAGCATATGGTTAGGGGTGACTGCATTTCAGTCCTGCTTGAACTTCAAATGTCATCCCAACACCAATTACATTCTAAATTGCAATTTACCTCAGTTAATTACCTTAATTAATATTCAATGGAACACCAAAAAGACTTCTACTAGATTTGTTCCAGTTTTAATTTAACATATCACGCCTCATAATCAGCCCATATGCAATATGCATCTCCTCCACCGGGGTTGTCCACTTCAACCACCTTCACATTTACATATTGGAGACTTTCACAACACAACAAAACAATAACAAGATCAAATGCAGACAAGGGAAGGGTTTGTACTTAATGGATTTCAGTACTAACCAGTATCAATGTTTTGAATGTGACAGGTTAAAAGAAAAGCTGAATGAAAGTAGCTGAGAAAAACCAAAGCAAAAAGAATGTAGGGAACAATTTGTTGTAGTGGTGCTTGTACAATAGGTACTGCCAGAGCAGTTGGTTTGGTGCAGTGTTTTCACAGGTGATACCAGCAGGCAGTTGAAAGCTCTGGCACTGTCAGAGCAGTTGCTCTCTCTGGAAATTAGTTCAAACGAGAAGAACTTCCATCTCATGCTCCCCGTTTGCTGCCTTTGTCAGCTCTCTAGACAGCAGTGCATTTTCTGCTTTCTCCAAACACTTCTCTACCCACTCCAGACCACAGTCGTTATTTCAGTCCAAAATGTTGCTGTGTTATTGGTGGTTCATAGACTTCAAATCTTTACAGTGTAAAAAATTACATTTATATATTCCCTTTAAAACAGATTATGAAACAAAAACTGCAGTGAGACCAAAACAATGTACCACTGTTGGATGATGCTATTCAAAGCACTATGTTGCAACAGCCCAAGGCATAAGTGCTGAAATAGGCTGCTACTGCCACAGCCCCCATGCCTGTGGTGGCTGTCCCTAAATTGCATGTGTCACTTTTTGTGAGAATGCCCAGTGTGCTCTGTATCCAAAAAGACCCAGATTGAAAAATCCTAATGCCTGTGGTTTAGGGGATTGTTGGGGATGGTTTGGGGATTTGGAATAAAAACATTCTTGGATTTTGACAAACACAATTAGAGGAGTTATAACATATATTGTGATTAGGGGGAACAATGTCAAGTTCTCTTAATGTAGTTTGGATTTTAATTAGCGAGCATAGCTTTGTATGTTTTTCTCTTGGTTAGGCACTTGTGATATTTGAGCTATTAGGGCACATACAATTCGAAAAGTAGGCATCGGGGTGGTTCAGCGGTCAGCACTGCAGCTGTTGAATCTCCCGAGCTACTGTGATTTTGATAGTGGAGTGGAGTGGAGTGGAGTCCGTCCTCCCCAGGAATGGCGGTGGAGGTTTTTTGCCCAGGTGCTCCTGTTTCTACCCACACACCAAAAAAATGCAGGTTATGTTTGTTACTCTAAATTGCTGTTGTGTGTGATAGAGAGCATAAATGTTTATTTGTCCGTGTTTTAGCCCTGTGATTGACAGGGTGACTACCCACGGTGCATCCCATCCTGAAACCATCTGGAAGAACTGGGTATACTAATGGATGAATAGATGAATAGAAATTTCACATGTTTTGCATTGAATGGGTTCATGTGGGTATGCAAGTGTTTTTGGGCCACTGTTGTGGGTAGAATAATAAAATTGAGTTTACAGTTATAGTAACTTGTTTCCATGCACATTTTGGGGGGATTTTATCAAATTCTCCTCCGTCCAAAACAACATTCAGCAGCCCATCCTGTGGGTGTGATATCTGCTATTTCCCTGTGGCACACAATTACAGTTCCATCATCTTTGAGTGGCTTTTGACTTCTTCATAAGCAGCACTATTGATGAAATAAAGTAACTCTTTTATTTTCACTGTCTGTCAGTTTAAATGGTTACGATCAATGTATCTTTTACTCCTGCCTGACTGTGGCTGGTTTTGAGCTTGACATTTGAACAAACCAGAAAACATTCTTTTTTTTCTGTTGCCATTTAATTGTACTGGAATTGATTTGTAAAGCAAGTTTGACAAAATGTGAATGTTTTGATAAATGTGCTCTGAAATGAGTGTTTCATTTGCCAGTTCCTGCTTTCAATTATCTGTTGAGATTTCAAGGCCATTTAATTACTGTCCCAGCACAAAGTGTCCTTTTAAGTGACATGTGAAATAAGCAATGTCAAAAGACCAATCATCCCAAATGCCATTTGAAATTCTAAAATATAAATTTATAATGTCTTTTTTCTGAAACTGTTGTTCTTTTAAGAACCTGATTCACTCTGTTTTTTAAATGTATTTATTTTTTTGTTGTCCATTTGGAAACAGATATTTTTGAGTGTGTTGCAGCAGTTTCAATGGAAATGTGTCATGATTTTCATTTAAAAAACCCCAAAAAGAAAATAACTTATATTGTGTATCAGATTCAGCTGCTTTCAACTTGACTAATTATCCAAGTCGCAGTTAGGTAATCCAATCACAAATGCTTTCTTTGTATTTTCCCTTTGAAACTATAAAACAAAGCTGGATAAACTGGATTTAAATACCTTTAACTTCCCATTCCTGAGAAAAAAGAACTCATTTAAAGATGCCTGCTCCTCCCTGCTATACTCCCTCAATAATGTAGCAGAATATATGTACAGTAGAATCCATCTTTACATTTACTTTCAAGTGGCAGCATTTTCCAGTGAAGGAGGAGTCCTCTTTCTTGACCCTGAGTTTGCGATACTGGTGACATTGAATGTTGTAGAACTCTTCCCCTGCCTTCATAAAATCAAGATCACGCACTTGATATACCATAATATACCTCACATAATGTACCTGCATTGATGGTATGTTGTTGTACCACATTACCCTGAAGGGCTCAGAGTTTGTGCAGTCTCCTTCTCTTCCTTGAAGTATTGCAGCAGCAAAGTACCCTGCGGTCAGACACTGATGAAGTATCAAACTGCACAATGACCTCAGACAAATCAAGAACTATATGCAGGTGGGATAAGGTGACAGTACACGTGTTGTAAATCAGGAGGTCTACCGTTTGACAAGAATGCCATAAGCAGAGTGTTCCAGCCCCATCGACAGTTCCCAAGAGCAAACGCAGCAGTTTCTATACCAGAGTGCTGAGACGGCAGCTAAAAGGCAAGATGATCGCATATCAGATTCCTGCTTGTAGCTCCAAAAAGTAAAGCACCCTACTTTTGTCTGATATTTTATGTATGCAGGAAACAACACTCACGAGGTCTGACACGAAAACATGAAAAAGTAAAAAATGTTCACTTCAGAACTCATGCTGGGGTGTTTTTTTCCCCTCATTTTGAACAAATGCTTCACTTTTTTTAACAATGCCCCAAAACAAGGAACAATTTGTTTGAATCATTATCCATTTTAACCAGTGTTTTTTTTAGTGGTGGAGTCAATGATTGGGCTTAACTTAGCCAGTTTCTAAGGGTTTCTAATGAAAATATACATGAAATAGACTTTGCATAATCAGAGCATTATGGGTTTACTGATAACTGATAACCACTGTTTATCATGTTGAAGACACTGAACTTGAGGACAAGGCAGGCTATTATGAAAGGTGTGATGGCTTGAACAGGGTGCATTTCCTTCTTTATGTCAAAGTAACAACTGCTGAAATAGGAAAGGCCTTCGATAAAAGTCTCATCTGGGAACAAAAATAGCTAATCCACTAACAGCTGAGTCTTTCTGTTCGCTGTGTTCAGGTTCAGGTTTAGATGGAAAAAAGGTTTCAGTATCCTCTTATACTTCTCATTTAATTACTGTGTGGAAAATCAATAACAGAGTTTGAGAAATTTTGTTCTGCAGCTCCATTTTTGGGGCTTTGGCTCGAATACCAAGCTGGGCTGCTTTGCAGTATAAAATTCATATTCAGTAGCTTGAGCTTTAATTCTTTATTCACTTTTGTTGTTAGATTGTTTAAATTTTATGGATGAGTATAAAATGAAAGTAGAAAATCCCCTTTGGGCTGTTCTGTCTGTTTTTGTTGGGCAAAAAACTTAGCTAACTAACACTATGTAAACTAACCTTATCACTAAGCTTTATTCTAATTCTTCCTCAGCACTAAATCAGTGAGCAGCTCTCCAGATTCCAGCCTTTCCTTGTCTGAAATGAAATGAGTAATTTGTCTGGGGCTGCCAATCACCTACAAGCTCGCCATTTCAGCTTGGTATTTGCTCTCCTCAAATAACTATTAGCTTTATGCATGCTTGTGCCCTGGGGTTCATTTGATATGAATGTGTAGGTATAGTAATTTGTTCATGTCCTGCAGTGGGCAGAAGCTGGCAGTAGAGGTGGAATGACTGGAAGAAGCCTTCCATCAAAAGGACAATGATCAGTCTCAGGTATGCTGATTTAACCATGTCACTGTGTCCAGTATGAGATAGGCAGAGGAGAGAGCTGTGATGGGAAATGTGACGATGGCATCCTTTGGCTCAGTAGCTGCTAGTAAATGGCGGAAGTGACAGACGAGAGGGACACGCTCTAGCAGGCAAGACGAAATTGAATCCCGTCTCACTTAATGCCTCTGAAATGATGCGTCTCTTGCTCTTCTGTGTGGACCTGTTTATTCTCCTCCCCTGTCCGCCTTTCATTTATTACGTAGATGCATTAACATTCCTGGTTGTCAGGCAAACCACAGCCCAGGTAGATGCGGGGCTGGAAATTTGGGAAAAGTCTTTTTCAAGTTTTATTTCAAGGCTGTCTTGGTGCTGTAGACCATCACAGGCTGTCATGATTCCTCACTGCTCACCACACACTGAATACAATTAAGATTAGGTGCTTATCCGATCCGATCTTATCCATGGTGTGTTAGTGTGTTGTTCAGTGTTATTTTTGTACATTATTTCTAGATTTTTAGTTCAGTTCAAGCTCAGTATCTTGTTTAAGCAAAGACGTCAGACAAAACTATGCAGGTCACAATCAGAAAGCTTGAAGACTAGCTCACACCTATACAGCAGTGATTGAAGATCGGTTCATGGATTTTAAATGAAACATTTTGATCAAATGACTGTCAAGCATTTGAAGATTTGTAGTGACTAAACATTTTGACACCAAGTAAAGAGAGCATACTTATTCACAGGTCAGGAAGGGTTTGGGCAAATTTAAAACAAATTGGATATTACCCACGTTTGCACAGATGGATACACTCTGGTTGCTATTTACAAGCAAAGTGAAAATGAGCATCAGATGTTTGGATCAGTCAAGTGGAACATGAGAATGAAGCTTTGTGGTGTTTTGTGTGTTGCACAACATTAAGGGAAATCCATGATGCACAAGGCTCTGGAGATTTGTTCTTTCTTATTCCTTGTTAAATCACCTAAATTTGTTCAGAGCTCCGTAATAAACACAATATTTACTCACCTTGTTCTAATATAAAATAAATCCAATGTGATTTGAGCTGTTACACCTGTCCACTGCTCAGTTTCACCTTTTTTTCCCCTCAGGGCCACGCAAAGAGGCAAAATCTTTTTCCTTTGACAAAAGCCCACATGGAAAGGATTTACACACAGTGTAAAAGCAGCGCTGTGAATGGTGCACTGTAAAGACTCTGTCGGTTGTCCTACTTGCTGTGATGTGTTTAGTAATTGTTTGGCTAAAGTAAAATTACATATAAAATCCTTACACTTATGTACAATATGGAATTTTGTGTGAAAAGTGTGTTCAAAAAACATTTGAAAAGTAGGGATTATGAGTATTCTTCAAAAAAGAGATATAGAAAACAAAGATATACAGGGGTGGGTTGGGGGCGGCGAGCTCACTGTTATCACTAGAACTGCAAACTTACAAAGCTGAAGATTTGTATTAAGCAGCAAGGTCATGCACACTGGCAGATCACAGTATCTGAGCAATGCTACAGAAATATCATAGCATGTAACTGGTGAAACTCACTGAATTTTGCGCACTAAATTTAGCCATAATAAACATACAAGTATTTTTAAAACATGCGGTTATACATTTGAATACGAGTAATGTTAAACAAGGGCGTAGCAGTGGAAAAAGTGATGGGGAATACAGGGTGTAGAGAGCCTGAAAGCATCTCATAGTTAATGTGATGCCATGTATATATGTATATTTATTGAAGCATTATATCGATTGCGGTGTAAGAAGGAAATTGTTGTTTCTCTCTATCTCATGACTTTGATCAGTAACAGGTCCTGCCCTTCTTTGCATCTGATAATAATAAGAAAGATGGATCAGTTTTGGAAATGACTCTGTGTCTGAAGACGCTTTCATGAAAACCTTATCAACACAATGCAGATGTCACCCATCTTCCATATAACCTGCCATCTCCTGAGAAACAAACAGTGTAAACATGGGTTTTTAACTGTCAAAATCCCCATTGAAAAGACTCAGCTCCTGCTTGTGTGACTAATGTCTTATTGCCACGCCGAGAGGACTCTGATCTGTTCCAGTCACAGAGATGATTGAGGAATCATTGTCCACCTGAGTATTCAGACTCGGAGTCGATGCTGTCACTCACTGCCTGTCACTGTCGATTACACGTGGGTGTCGAGAAGTGTGAAAATCCAGATGTCCCATGTGGGGCTGGACTGCCTCTGCGTGTCCTTCCACAAAGTCAAACAAGTAGCTGTCCTCTGTGATGAGACGGACAATATCTACACGCTCATACTTTCAGCTGCATGAAAACCTACAGGCTCTGCAGTCTGGACACACAGTTGGATAAACAGATTTTAATCAGGCCATAGGGGCCCGTCAAGTGTGTTGAGTGATTTTATGAACTGTACAATGACATCCCACATTAATGTTTAGCCATTTATCTTAGTTATACCTGCTGTTGCTGGCAGGTAGTTAGAGGATGAGTTAGGGGAACAAACACTTCTTTGTGATTCCCAACACACACACATACAGTATGTATGTATATTTTTCCACAGAATGAGGTATTTTCATTTTGCTTTTTTTTCTTTTCTAATGTTTTGGATTAACAGGACTGAGAGGGATTTCAGTCTCTATTCTTCTCTGTAGATTCAATGAATCCAGCGCCGTTGGTCTTCAGAGATATTGTGTCGAAGCTCAGTGGAAGCGAGGCACACCCACAGGGCCCACATTACTATTAAAGACACTGTTATAAAGAGGGACTGTTTTTATGTTTGTTTCTCCCAGGGCTAACAGCATCTTCCTGCAGAACTACACAGGTCAGCAGGGGCTAAAGCCAGCTTTGCATTGAGAAAAGCACCTCGGGGAAGATAGGAAGCGCGGATATGTTGACACACAATTCAGTTCTCAAATGGAAGCATTCCATGTGGTGAATACAGAAATGCCAACACAGCAGACAATAGGGGCTGCTGCTCCTTTGCTATTCATGCGCATATCGCATGCCATTATACACAAGGACGGATGACGAGAGTTACAAAATTCATCCTGAGTAGGAAGCCTGTCAGAGACATATTTAATTGATTTGCAAGCTCACTGCATCTTCTTGCAGAAATACAGAGGGCAGGGAACTGTAAGTGGTGAATATCTCACAACACTTGCTGTCCATTTTCAGCAGGGAAGTGGCTCACTTGTTTCTGGAGAGTTTGGAGTGTTAAATAAATGATAGTAATTAGTAGAAGGGCTTTAAAACGCAGATGTTTCCCTTTAAGCAAGATTGTATCCCTGCGGTTGTCGCATTAAACATAACAAAAGACCAGGGTTGCATTAGTTGTTTAAATGCAAATTGTGTGATAGCCTTCACTGGATATGAGCACATATAGCAAATTAATGTGGGCTTGGTGTCCTTCTGTGAATATTTAATGATGTCATACTTTAATTTTTTTAAAGATGTTAATAGGAAACTGGTCTTAAGTAAGGCAATATAAAATGGCAGGTGAGGGTGGAAAGTGAGAAAAGTTTACAATTGTTAAATCTAGGGGTGACCCCCAGAGAGTCAATGATTTGAGTTGATTCGGAGAGGTGTAATTCGACTGCCGACCTCATCGTCAAAAAATGTGGTTATGAAAAAAAGGATCGTACCATTCTGACTTTATGGGGGTGCTCACTGCTGCTGAACATCTGATTTTAAATAGAATTTCTTTGTTTTGTAATAATATAGCCTATTTTGATACAAAAATCACAGAGGGTGCTGGAGGAGTGGAGCTCCTGGTTCGTTTTCTCTCTGTCTCTCCTCACTTAATGTTGTTTCCCTTCAATGAAGGGAAAATTGAATACGGGCCGAAGGTTTTATTTATAAGATTGAGTGACACACATGTGTTCTCTTTGTATCCCTCCTGGTCGCACAGCACCTGTATACACACACACACAAACACACACAACCACTACACACAAAAAAACACTGCTGTCCATGGTGCTGTGACACTCGACCCCTCAACCTGCTATACAAGCACTCGTGCAAATATCATGCCCACGCAACAATGAGACTTAAAAGTTTCCATTATCCATACACACTCATTCATTCACAGCACAAATGTGGGCTACTCGTCATCGCTACACCTTCCCCAAGAGAGAGATGGTGATGTTGTGCATGCGAGCCTAAAGAGTAGGATCAGGAAAAGGAAGGATGGGGAATGTCCTGTTATTGTTATCTCATGTCAACTGAAGAATTAAATCACTTTATTTGGGTGTTTGAGACGCAAATGAGATCATGAATCAATGGGGGGAAAAAACAACATGATTCGACGATTAGTTGACTAAAGGCAAAATGTGATGATTTGGTTTCAATGAAAATTTTTAGTTCACAATAAGTCATTTTGTACTGGAGCACTCATGAGCGAGTTGCTGAGATCCACCGCATCTCATAGTTTTCGTGCCTGAGCATGAGTATCGGTGCACACGAGGGCGAGTTCGGGTCTACAGTGCATTCAATGATTGGATTCCAAACCACCTCAGGAGGAGGTGGTACAGCATCTCCCCACCTAAATCATTCCTGAGGATAAGATCAACACCTGGCACCGGCAACTGCAGACGCAGAGAAATGAAATTTGCCTGGGACAATTTAGGACGTAAACTGGACAAATGAAAAGGCACACAAACCACGCTCAGTTAAACTCCCCATGCCACAATATCCAAACTGCTTTTTAATATAAATGGTTTAAAGAGGATCTATTATACTCATTTTCAGGCCCTTGTACTTGATTTTGGACTCCTCTAGAGCAGCTACACACGATTGCCTGCACAGAAAGCTTTGTAGATCACCGGGACTCTGTGCCTCTCACCGCATCTCTTCCATATATTTCACGCGTCCCGCAAAAACGGTCTGTGTAATTAACTCCACCCCCCTGGCCCTCGTCCATTTCCGCTCGCATGACCTGTCCATGCACATGTGTTTGTGTGCGTGCATGCGTTTGTCTATGCGTGCCCACACATGTGCGAGAGACCAAGTCCAGCAGGAGGAGGGGCTGACTGACAGAGATGAGCGTTATGTCACGCCCAGCGTCTAGGGGAGACCAGGAAGTGACAAAAGGCGAGCTCTCCACCTTTCTAACTCACGAGCTAATGCCAGCACCACAGGGCTCTGGTACAAATACAGCTGTATTTTACCTCGGAAGTGAGCATGTCCCAACATAACAAACATAAATATCTAGGTGCCCTGACCTTGCCTCACAGGAAGAAAAAACAACAAAGACAGGCAGCTTACCTTGTCTCCTGCAGTCAAAAGATGAGAAAAGATAATCAACCAAAAGGGATTCTCACCCCTACTGCTGCTTAAGTACGAAGAGAATAGTTTTTACGACGTCACTGATTAACACAGTAACACATGGCTGATGCTGGCAGCTGTAACGAAGAAAGGTGAAGACGCCACCTTAAAGGTCCGCGGGGTGCAGCCGGAGTGGCCAATCAGCGCTGGGACCAACAACTAGAAGCTCCACCTATACACATCCACACACAGGGAGGCAGAACACCTTACGCTAAACAGCAACACTACACAATATAACAATATACCACCATAACAGCCACAGTGCTGCAGCATTTGTTAAAGTGTTGTCAGGTAACCGCATGGTATCTGGAAAAATTTATTTCCCACTTTCAATTAAGTTGGCTCTTTTCACAGTAGGAGAAATTATATGGGCTTCTGATATAATTGGAATAAGCTCTGTCTTCATTATGATTTCTATAGATTTAGCTGCTCAGGCAAGACTATATCTTGTTAAGTTTGTATAATGAGCATTGGCTCAGAAAGACTCAATAAATAGGAATAGACACATAATCCGTCCGGTCAGATACATATTTGACCAATCAGTGACTACAAATACTTTATATTTCTGAGGACTTGTTATTAAGACTTGGTGATATGGATCAAATCTTCTCTTGAGGCAATATGTAATTCTCTGTGTCTAAGTAATTTTCTATTGCCTTATTTATCATGATGGAGCATTTTTTCTGTTCAGACTGTTTAGTAGCTATAATTACAAATTAATGTACTTGATTAGACTGAGGTAAAAAGAAAATCTGTTCATCAGTTTCAATTATTATAAATAATAGTATTGTGGTGACCAACAATAAGTAAGCTAGGAGAGAAATTCACCAAAGGGGTTGTACCTTTAAGAACAGGGGTTTATGGGATATGCCGGTTCCAGGTTCTAGAGTTTACATGGTTCCTTAGTTACCAGTGTTGTTGCTTGGACTGGTGAGAGTAAACTGACTCGACTCACCTCCGTCTCCTGTCTCGTTGTTATTATTTACATCTCCACATATCTAATATTACAATTACACACAGTGGCCTCAGATTTTTTTTGTTTTTTTCAGCTTAGACCCTTTCAGAAGCATTTTTTTCTTCTTTTTGAAGTTTGGAAGAAATTAGACAAAATACCATGTTCTTTCCAACTTGAAAGAACCATGGAGGTGATCATTCAGTCCGGTATAAAAGGTGTTCAAGTCGATGACTCAGCGAAGTGTAAAAATGTTTTACAAGCAAAGTCACTCTGAATTCACACCCTGCCATACCGCTGTAGGCAGAGTAAACAGCCAGAAGTCAGGTTTCATTTCATTACTGATAATTGTAAACAATGAACAAACAAAGCAATGACAATGATTTTTTTTGTTTTTTTTTTAATAATATACATGAAAACCCTGTGTACCTTTCTCTAGTTGGATTTCCAGCGTGTGAACTATAAACCTGAGCAGGGAGGTTTGAATTGTGGTTTACATTATCATCGATTACCTGTTAGAGGTCTTCCGGTGGGATGACTGGAGGAGGGGGGAGTGACAGTATTGTCACTGTACATCACAGTGTTGGAGGACTATCACTGCTCTCCAGACTGATACTGATAGAATCTGTGTTCGTTTCTGGCCTACCACAGATGCTGACCTTCTATCAGATCCCCAGTCTAATCATGCAGTCCTCCTGCCTTCAGCCCTCCAGCTCTGGATCCCATGAGGGCACTTCCACTGTGTTGTAATGAAAACAGTTTAAAGCACTTTCCATTTGCCGTTCTGCTGGGAGGAGGTGATTTTTCCTCGGGGAGGTCTACTCAGTATAATGGTCAATATTATCTGCAGTATGATGCAGACGGCAAGTCTTTGTTTTCTACAAAATAATCATGTAGTAAGGAGATAAATCTACACGACACTCACTGAATTGCTGTATTTTTATTTTCATCTCCAGTCCCTAAATACATGAAAGCAAAACAAAATTGAGATTTCAAAGTGTCTAGTGTGATTCATGTGACTGTTAGTATCCCAGTGAAGGCATATCATTCTCACACTTGAGCATACCCAGCGTCCGTTGTGTAAGAAAAGTCTTGATTGGTGAATGGGAGTGTCCCTATGGCACCAGCTCTATTCTTAAACAGTGGTGATTTTCTTGACTTCCATTGTCAGATACTTAGTAACTTGACTCATTTTTTTTTTTAATCAGCCAGTGTTAATCCACATAGGAAAGGTCTTTAGCCCATTACTGTTACTATAGCAGCAGAGCTTGACTGAATCTGTAGTCTCTCTCCATCTGTCTTTTTCTTTTTCAATCTTTACAGTCACTGTATCAGTGGTGATAGTAACCATACAGTTTGTAAATGCTCTGTATTATAAATAAAAAAAGGCTATAAAACCTTAGTAATCAGACTGCTTTTTTATTCGGAGTTGATAGGCACTGTATCTATTGCAGCTAATTGATGTGATTCAGCTCATTAGTGGCTAATGGACAGCTTCTTAAAAAGTCATTCATGCTTTTAATTCTTTAGAATTAGTGACACCCTTTTGGGGTGAAATCAAGCATAGTTTGAGCGTAAATGTTAACTTTTGATTCTGCACACTAGTTTGACAAAGAAAATCTCAACTCAAAGCTTAAAATGGTAAAAAGGATATCTGCAGAAAAACTTAAAATCTGGGTATAAGGTCTGGAATAAAATAGAAAGTGGATCTAAAGTTAAGTTTTTTTCTTCTGATACAATTAACTACTATGTCCATGAATGCAAATGTAAGAGTGATTATCATGTGTCATACTTGAAAGAAGCAGATTTCTGGTACTGTTACATAGACAGTCTTGGCAAAAGCTTCATCCATTGTTTCCAAGACAAGAGGTAGTAATACACTCTCTGAGCACCTCTGCTTGCTGAAGGCAGACTGGATGGTACAGTGACTCGGTATTGGAAGGACAATTCCTGGTAAATTCAACCTGGGGCTATAGTTTCCTAATATACTAGGTCTAAAAGAATCAATCTGAAGATTTTCTTTTTAATTGCTCCTGTTATGCAGTAGTTCTGTCTGTCCCCGCATCACCACAGCAGTGTATAATGGGAGCGGACAGATCTTAGGCTGTTGAGGCTATTTACATCCCATAAACTGCTTTTTTTTTACAGACACATCAGATGGTTATTCAAACATACACCAAGGGGTTTGTTTACTTCAAGAAAGCGGACATGTTTTTAAACAAGAGCTGTAATACAAGGTGTCGCAAAGTCTCGTGCGAGAGTCAAGTTGACGTGCTCAGCATGTTTACAGGTAGCCTGAAGCTCCTGTTTGTTTTATCAACAAAGGAGAATCAACTCAGGGGCACAACGTTTTCATAGCAGTAAGAGTAAATCTGACTATTGTTTATTCTACCTGTAAACATACTGCGCGAGTCAACTTGACTCTTACGCAAGACTTAGCGAGAGCTGGCCTCGAATTGTCCTTCTTCTACACTGGTAAGGAACAGCTGTAACAGCTGTTAATGCTAACATTGGCTATGTAGCAGTAGCAAAACTTACAAATATCTGATTTTAATACTGTTAGCTTGATTTTGTGATGTTAAAAATATAATATAATATATTTTTTTCTTACAATATGAAGAATTTAGTCTATGTGCAGCCCAAAACCTCAGCAGGAGATAAAAAGCCAAAGCATCTGAAACTTTTCAAACCTTATTTAAACCACAGGTGGTAAAATACAATTCAGATAGGATCTGTCAAAGTGCAGCCAAGTCTGACCACTCATGACTCACTAAAACACAGAGGAGAGCCAGGAAGAGAGCAGATGTCTTTGGCAAATGAAGAGTGTTTCACCTCCCCTCCCCTGCACTCTGACTAGAAACGACCATCACAAAAGCAGCATTAGCAGCTGAAGCTCTAATGTTACCTTCCTATTGCAGCATGCGGTTGTTGGTCAGAAGAGGCGCTCTTTGTTCAGCAAACACACTCTTGCATCATTGATGTCAGTCAATGCTGCAATGACAGCAAATCATTAAACTGTCCAATCCTGTCGTGTTGCTCGTAAATTACAGCGGTGAGAGTCAGGCTCCAAGTTCAGGAAAGAATTGGGGTGAAAAACAACTTTTGATTTGGCTGTCTGAGCGTAGTGACAACTGCAGCTGCACTTCTTCTAATGGCTGCGAGATGCTGACTCTGAGAAAACGGCACTGACGTAAGATGAAACATTCTCTATCTTCTCTCCAGAAATACAAAGTTAATGTATTTTTTCATAATGAGTTAGAGCCCCAGTTGCTGCTTTGTCTAATGTTCTATTTGATGGCAATTTTGAGAGGAGTTTTGACATTAGGGATATAATGAGGTTCAAGAACAAATATTATTTGCGTTTGCATGACTGTTATCTGACTGTGCCACAATCAACCAGACTAGTTCCTTCTGGCCAAATAGGACTGAGACTGGAATTGTTATTATATGTTGTGAATCCATATATAGAGTATAATGGTATGTTATAAATTCTGTGTTCATGGGGCGATGTGGTTCAGGTGGTAGAGTGGTTCATTAATAATCAGTGGCTGCCTGTTGAATACCTCCTACAGAGAGTGTGCCCCTGATGCTGTGCCATCAGTGTATGAATGTGTGTGAGTCAGACATTCTTCATAAAGCACTGTAACAGAAGCGCTATATAAAATGCAGTGCATACGGTGCATCAAAGAAAATTAACACCTAACACGCCTAACCTTTCCAACCGTGCCATTACAGCTCTGCTTGTTGGTTTGCAATTTTGCTCACAATGACCTGTAACACCTCGAAATATCTGATGGTTACTGAGGTAACAGAAAATGCTAGCGTTAGACAAACTTATAGCTTGATCTCTGAAACCTATAGCTCTGATTTATTTAACTGCAACTAATATATATCATCATGACTGATAAGTTTGCCCATTGTTCTTGATTAACCAGATACAATCTTGTCTACAAAGTGTCAAAAAATACAAAACAAATATGTTTATGTGACCCGTTCATAGTCCATAATACAAGAATATTGAATTTACAAAGCTAGAAACACAGAATGGTGACATATTTTATTGAAAATTTACAGCAAAGTGATATGAATGATATTGTTCATCTCGCAGTTGGCAAATCAACATTTCGTACCAGCCGTAGACTGTATTATCATATTATCTAACCCCAGACCAAACGGCTCTTTTTCTGGCCTCCAGAAATGCCAACATTGTGAGCACTAAATCAAAATCCAGGATGCCAAATCCCTCCAGAAACCTGTTGTCGCTGTCCCAGATGCCATGTCTGTGGCCGACAGTCTGTGGTCTGAGGACAGTGTTAGCTACTTGGTTATGTATGGAAGTCACAAACAGCAATATTTATCACTCAGTTGCCTGTTTATGGTTGAATGTCAATCAACCAGCTGGAGAGCACAATTGATAAAAGATCAGTTTTGCTAACTGCTCATTCAAATCACCCAATCACACAACGATCACACAATTTACATTAAAGCTCCATCCTCAGTTGGAAACAGATCCTGCTGTCTGTTGCTCTTTCGTTTCATGTTTGACTCAAGGAAGGAGAAGGAACAGTTGCAGCCTTTGAACAAAGAGACAACAATCAACCATGTACAGAGGAGCACACATTACCAAAGCAGTTTCACTGGACTGTACAGGTGTGTTTCCACACAAAAGCCGTGCATGATGTGCAGCAGAGAAAAATGAAGCATTGATGTTCAAAGGCGGTATTTCAATGAGCTTGGACAGCACCTATACAAAGGGTCTGTTCAGCTACAGCAGGGATTGAAATGGTTGTCAAAACAAAGTTTACCTGAAGCTGCTTGCTTGCTTAATGGGAGGGGGCTGGAGATGAGACACAAAGAGAAAAAACATGCATACACACATACATTTTGAACACCTTCACAATTGCACACCTGATTAAATGCAGCAATGTACCTCCACAAATTGGCTTTTCATGACAAAACGGTGGGATAGCAGTGACCTATACTGTCCCCGCCAAATTATTATGAACACTGTGCAGTGACACCAGCTTTATTTAATTTACCCTTCCACAATGTCTCAAAGGCCAAATCGTGCCCTTGGGGAATGAAGAAACAGCTCTAAAATGTGTCATTTAAAGGCTTTCACAAGGCATTTTCCTCAGCGCTGGTGGCACAATAGTTCATAGTATGGATATGTCCCAAACAAGCAAGCTGCTGAAATGTATATCCACTGTACAAAATACAGGGCTTTCTTTTAAAACCCTGGCTCTCCAAAAATCAGATATCCCATCACGCAAGGAGGCAACAGTGAGGAGCCCTCTATAGTGCACAAAGCAGAGCCTGCAGAGACAGGAGGAGCGAGTAAGAGATGGATGAGAATCATGAAAAAAAGAGTTAAGAAATGGCACAGATACTTGGAGTGTTGAGTTGCCAAATGAGCTTTTAAAACACTGTGAATCTATAAAAGATAAAGCTTTGAGGTATAGTGCATAGTGCATGTTATAGATTATGAACTCTGGTTTTGCCCAAAACTGAGTCCAGATTTTGCAGATGACAGCAATGAT
The DNA here is from genome assembly GCA_900303245.1 of Selene dorsalis. Taxonomy (NCBI): domain Eukaryota; kingdom Metazoa; phylum Chordata; class Actinopteri; order Carangiformes; family Carangidae; genus Selene; species Selene dorsalis. Next base: position 56,530 of record OMNW01035571.1, read on the forward strand.
AATGTTTCTAAATCAGTGGCTTCAGTCAGTTTGTTCAGCTCGACACAATGGAAAAGCACAGGGAGGGGGTGAGAGCTTGTAAATTAATTTATGCTGGTGTAAAAGTGTAATTGCAGGGGATTGGATTTGCAACCCTCATGTTCAACTTATGCATTTCTCTGTGCCAGTTCTACTTTCCAACAAGATATTCAGTCTTTATGAGAGTTGTTTTTCATCCTAGAGCAAGTATGGTACATGTAATATCCAACACTGTTAGGCTCGGATGCCATTTACATAGCATTTCCCCTGACACCCTGCATTTTATAATCAGTTTTTTTTAACACCTGTAGTCTCAAAGCTGGAGTGTGGGGCTTAAACATATGAATAAACATAAGTTACATTCAAGCACTTGCAAAACAAGTTAACACAATACAGATTAAACCTGTCAGTTCCTGGCATACTGGAGTTTTAAATTTGGTGTAGCAACTCTATGCAGTAGTAGACATTTGTTCTACATCAACCTGAAAGTTTGCCAGATCAGTGGGCTCCAGCAAATAGAGGTATGATGGAGTCTATGGTGAAAAAGACAGGGAGGCATCCAAGAAAAGTTTCTAATGCTCAGGATAAAAAAGAAACTCAGGGTTCAGAGAAAGGATTACAGTTTTAAAAAGAGAGTGAATTATGGTGGACAAAGATAGATTACTCCTTGTGTGATGTTCTTCCTTTGGAGAGTGTTGAAAGAGGAGAAAAGGCTGAGGGCACTCACCTTGCTGCTCCTAGACAGGTTGGCATTCACAAAATATCTGGAGTAGAAGCAGCTATTATGTCTGTTTCACCTAAATAATGGACTATTGTCTTGAAACAGTGGAAATGTCTTTGTCTAATTAGTCTCATTGCCAGAGGGGCAAGACAAAAATTCCAGTCTAAAGGTTTAAGAAGCTCCTTGGTTAATACATTCATTGTGTATGTTGTCCAACAAGATAAAGTTAAGTGCTGAATTTCTGCTATGGCACCGGAAAGACAGCCTGCAAATCTTAGGTAATGGTGTCACAAGCCACTCTTGGCCACCGCTGCATGTCTCCAGGCCTGGTCTATGAAGACAAAGGCTTCTGTGTGGACAGACACTGGTATTTACAAAATGAATGGCTGTTGTCTCACAACCAACTGGGGTGTTTTAAGGGATTCTTGACTGACTCAGATGAACTGACTTTCACTGAACCAGGTTTTACTGCTCTTTGTGAGTAAATCATTATTCCCAGGGAGGCAATTGCATTGTGCCCAAATAAAAAACCCTCGGTCAAGGCTCAAGAATATGCTCAACTGAAAAAGGAAATAAAACTGGCTAAACTCAACTAAACTCAAATCAGTTTTATTTCGCCAGTATTCATCTTCCTCTTCTTCTTCCTAGGAAATCCTACTTCCCATGCATGAAAAATCACCAAACTTTGAACAAAAGTCCAGTCCCATGACAGATTTGCTCAGCTGTAAGCACATGTCAATATTCCTCATGGGGGGTGGGGGCACAGCAAGCGTCTGAATTTAAAAACAGTGAAATTTCTAACAAATCAACCATACAGGCTACAGTTTTGCAACTTTCACCAATATGTAGCCCCGATACTTTAGAAACTTTTGTACGATTAAATCCAGTACAAATTATGAAGTCCATCACTCTGTTTTTTTAAAAAACTGTAAAACTTATAAAACCATGCTTCTTCCACAATTGTTGCTCAATTGTCACCAGATTTGCTACACTGCACCTTCAGACTGTCCTCCACAAAAACACCACCCGGCTTTTTGATATTTGAAAAATTGATCCTACAGTGCATGAAAACATTTGACTGTAAACGGTACTGTAAACATATACCAGCCAGTTCTTGCTAAATACATTTTCAATGTTCCTGAAAAAACTTTACAATATTTTGGAGTCATAGTAGATGAAATTTGGCAAATATAAGAATTTTATCTCAAAAACTGAATCTTTTAAAACATTTTGAATTCTTTTCTTATGTGAACAATTGGAGTCAATGTAAGAATGGCATTTTTAAACATCAGATTTTTACTTATGGAGCAAAACAATTACTGTTAAAATCAAGTGACTAACATTCCCATGCTGTCAAGATGCAATATATATATTTTGCCTCGCTAACAGAATTTTTGACATTTTGACAATTTTTGAAATCTGCCTTGTCATCTCAGTGACTGGCTTAGTCCATTTGTGAAGCCACACACCGGGTCTCACCTCTGGCCAATTAGCTCCATGAGTTAGGGGCTGGTTCTTAATCTCAGAGGTTCTGAATTCAAACCTCAGCTAATGTAAAACGGACAATGTAATGCTGATGTTCTTGTTATCCTCCCATTTTGTCTCAATTTTGACCCCCGACCATATAGCTTTAATTATGTAGCATGCAAAAGAATGTGGTTTGCTGACAAAGTAAAGGGTAAAGTCAGGAATGATAATTCTTGTAGGGGAGGAAATATTTAGAGACATGTATCGATTATCTCCCCAATACGTATTCTGTCCTTCTGGTGTTAAGATTAGGTTTTTTTTCAAAATACAGTAATTATTTATTTAATCTGACTCCATTATTGGTGAGAATAACCAGTAATGAAGAATATTAGCCTTTTAAGAATTTAATTCTGCTGTTAAGAGATCTGACATCAGTCTTAGTTCAGGGATGGCAGATATAGGTATTAAAAACCACTCAGTGACCTTCTTAACATGGAAGAATAGCCCAGATGTCTGGGTTGAAGTATTCAGAGGTTTGATAACATGATACTCGATCTTTTCTGTCCAACTCAGAGGTTGGGTACAGTATCAACAGCGCCCAGTGAAACTTAGCATATAACTAAGGTCTTTGGGATATAATACTTAGCTAGTCTCTATCTTAGTTCAGCGATGGCAGATATAGACTTGAACTATTCAGTGACCTTCTTAACATAGAAAAACAGCCCTGACACCTGGGTTGAGATATTCAGAGGTTACATAACATAACTCAATCGTTAAAGAACATGATACTCTTTTATATTCAACTCAGGGGTTCAGGGTATGAGTGTTACCCAGGGAAACTTACTACATAACTTAAGACCTAATAAGTATCTGACAACAGATCCCTCACTAGAATAATAATATAAACAAAGCAATATTAGAAATTAGTGGTTAATGTATGAGTTTATTGCAACGTACAAAGTGAACAAACTATAGCCAGTAGTAACAATATTTGAGAAACAGATACACACTATGTGTGGGAGTTCTGGTAAGAAGATCAACTCAAATGTTAGGTCCTTACTCTTTCCCTTAAATATCCAACCAGAACAAAGACTCTTATAAATCACATATCACTAGGAATTTGCATGGAGACACAACTCACATTTGATTATCAGGGGGCATTTCACATGACAATGAACCACTTACTCCTTTGTACTTTGCACAGAGACCATCAGACTTGCAACATCTGGGGACCCACATGTGCTCCTGTGGGCCTATGCAGACAGAAAACACTTAAGAATGAGAAGAGAGACAGCCATTAAATTCAGTCATAGGTGGTACAATACATACAAAGTAGTTCCTTTCAGTATCAGCGAATCTTCCATTGTTTCAGAGATGAGAGTTTAGGGTGTGGGTTGAACTGTCTTCCAAGAAGAAGAGAGTGAGAATTCAGGATAAGAGAAAATAATTGTCTGACCCTGATAAGTCTGACTCCATCTTGGCGGAGGAGTCCAGCTGCTTTTATTTGAAATTTGATTTCCATGGTTTTAGGGACTCGAGGCTGATGATTAAGTTTGCAGATGATTCAGTGATTGTCAGCATCCATGGACCATTTTACCGTATGATGTTATGACTTCTTCTCACAACTCAATGTCTTTGGGTAAAAGAGAAGCTATCCTAACTTTCTATCGACTTTGACCCAAATCCCCGTGTCACAGCACTCACTTTTATCAATGGAATAGCCGTGGAGACGGCATAGGTCTGTAGCCATACCAGTACACCATTCAGGAAGGCAAAATTACTTTTGTTGGCAGCACTGATTCCATCTGAAAAAAGGGCAATTGTGGACTGTTTTTGGGAGAGAGGGGTTTTAACATTGACAGATGAAAATAGTATTTATGTATTTATTTTTCGTATTGCTCTGTGCAAGCTTTGGCATGAAAGACTTTCCAAGTCAAGGGATTGAAGGAGTAAAAAAATACACACATATGAGAACCCAGTATTAGAATATGAAACGGTGCTGACCAAATACATGAACAAATGAACATGCTAGTATGATTCAAAGGAAGCAAGCTGACTTATACAGATGAATAAAATGTGGAGACGGCCATGTATGGACAGATAAGATAGAAATGTTAAACCTGACCTGATAAAGTGTAAATATACTGATCTTCTAAGAGCAAACACTTGAATTCAAAACTGATGAAAACCCAAACTATGCTTTCTTTGTATAAAATACTGCTGATATTAAAACAAACACAATTTAATAAGATAAAGGCTCTTATATTAATTAGCCAAACCTGTTCTTGTGATTGATTGTGTGATACATAAAGCTGAACCATGTACTTTGATCTTAATGGGCTACAGGTGTATTGATGCTTTCATTTGGAGTGATAAGAGGATTTCCTAGATTTGGCTGATAATCTGACAACTGAGTTCTGGATAAAATGCACTTGGGAGACTGTGGGACTGAAGCAGGTAAAGAGAGAATTACAGCTGTCTGCGTGTGATGATATAAAAGCATGTGACTTTTCCTGTGTCATACAAACTGAGCATGTGTGTCTTGTCAGATGTTTAATTGAAGAAAGAAAATAAGCTTGGATGCTATTTGTGGTGTTCGCTCAAAGGGTAATTGGCTTTTAAAAGCTACACCAGAATTCTTTGAACAAAGGAAGGACTGTATCTGTGTTTTGTGATGCTTCAGACCCAATATCAACTCAACTCTATTGTTGCTATGGAATTGTAAGCAGTCAGCAGCCATTCAGTTGGATAAAGATGAGCGTAGTGTGCCGAGACTGTTAAGTTCATGTAGTTTAAACGAAGAACGTAGATTTGTAACAATTTGTAAACTTTGCCAAAAGATTATTGGCATCAGACCCTCGCCACCCTTTTTCATGTATCAGGGAGGAGCTACATGTTTTGTAGAAAGGCCAAATCAAACACATATCTGACCTTGTTCGCTCCCTCAGCATGGGTTATTAAAAAAGCTGTAGGCCTAGCTGCTATTTCGCACACACTCTGACAGAGCTCTAATGGACTCTTAGTGCTTTTAAACCCATCGACTGTATTATTATTATTATTGATTTATGTATTTTAAAATGTTCGCTTATGATGTGTATCGGTTGTTTACTGTCTGCGAACCAAAGTGCCCCTCTGAGACAATAAGGACTAACCAGCTAATCCAATTCAGTCTGGTGCACTGTGTAAGCTAATGTGGCAATAAATCAATCTGTAGAAAATCCGCAGAAAATAAATCAACAACAATAAAGTCATTAATCAAACAAAGATGCCAAACATTCCCTGGGTTCAGCTTCTCAAATGTGAGGATTTCCTTGTTCTCAGTTTTCTGTTATTAATTTTCAATTGTAATATATTTGGATGTTTGACAGTTGATTGTACAAAACAAGTAGCTAGATGACATCAATCTTTGGCCCTGGGAAATAAAGGTGGGCATTTTTCAGGGGTGTATGACATTTTATCGACCAGACATTTCAAATGAGTGCTTAATTGATAACACATCAGTTCCAGTCAGGTTTACATAAATAAAGACTTTTGCCTTGTCAGAATGCAGCAATACAATTTATTATCCATGATATATTGACATTCATGTCACTATTTGACATAGATGTGACATGAATGTAAGTATTATGTGCCGAAGGGATGCACTTACAATTGGTATTGTTAAGCAGAGCAGCTGCTTTTAATAACACTCTTCCACAGAGGTCTGAAACGGCATGCTCTCTGACTTGGAGGTGCTGATCTTCATCTTACACGGAAGCTTGAAATCGCTCCAGTGCACATTGAAGCTCACTGGAGGTCAAATAAAACAAAATGGGCATCATCATCCGCTAGTAAAGGGGGAGTAGCTGCCTCAAGTGAAGGACTTCAAACATGTCTAGGACTTGTTCACAAGTGATGATAAAAAGAAGCATGAGATTGAGTAGCCGTAAGGGGCGTCTGTCGCAGACTTTATATCAGGTTGTAAAGACAGAGCTGGGGTATAAGCAAAAGTCTTAATTCACTGGTCAATCAGCCCTCATGAAATGGTTCAGACTACATCAAGCAAGTCAGAGTAGCTGTCCAAAAATCAAACATCTTCAATCATCAAACAAACAAAAAACAAAACTCATGCCAGCTCAGAACTGCTGGGGTCTGAATAATAAGGCGTGGAATCAGCGCAGTATTGCCTTCAGATGAATGCATGGCCCAACGGTTGTTGGAGGGTATCATTCATACAGCAGGATCCGTGGATATTTTCAGCTAATAGACTACACACAGCAGCATCAGAGCTTCAGGCTATATAGTTCAAGAGAAAGAAGTGTACACTGTGGTATAGATATTGCTCTGTACCTTGCTCATCCTTGAATCATGTTGGACAGCATCGCTGTTATTCTATTTATCGATTCATTATAAGGGTGGCCGGGTTTACAGAAGACGCGTTCAATGCTGGATTGATTAGTTGCTTAATCAATTAGTTGAATCAATCAGCATCTCTTTTTGTGTGTGCTGAAGTTTAAGAGAAGGTACAAAGAAAAAATTATAAGTTCATATGAAATGTGCAAGTAGTTGCTCATGTTATAATTTCTTTGTTTATTTCTAAGGGGAGGTTATGGGCCATGATTGAGTTGCTTGTTGTTTTGTTTTCATTTTTTTAATCTATGTCTAATTTCAAAATGAATTGATTAAGGGGTATAGGAAAAAATAAGTTTTCTTCATCCTGCTCCTTTCCATGCATGGAATGTGTAAATTATAATCTATTATCATTTTGTCAATAATGTATGGAGCGAACATGTTCATGCATGGAACGGGTAAAATAATGAAATAATTGTTGGTCATTTGTCAAAAAAAAGAAAAGAAGAAAAAAGACATTTTGGAGATGATTGTGATTATTGTATTTTTCTGGCATTCAAGTGGCCAAATGACTAATTTACAAATGTACAAGCAATCATGAACCTGTACGACAATGAAAATGATTGAAAACTGCAGTCTGACACGTTAATTGGTGCAGCCACAAAGACAGTGACATGTTATGAGAGTTAAAGGAAAATAGAGTATAATAGTGAACATTGTTGTAATTAATTGTAAATTCAGTATTTTTTTTGACAGATGTGGGGATAAAATTAGATACACCCCGGGCTCATTTTGACATTTCCTGGATAGACAGTTATATAAATAAATACAATTTACTGTTAGGGTACACAGTACAATATAATTTGAAATAATTCCCTGCTAAATCAACACAAATATTCAACTGCTAGTCTTATTTCAGCTAAGAAGACTTCATAATAACACACATGATACCACCCGGATCATCTTGTTGTCATTCATACAAAGTCTAACAGGTTCTATAATCACATAAACAATGCACACACAGTGGCTTTAAAGGCTTGAGTATAGAGAACTGAATGTAATTTTGGTGAAGTATTTTGGAGGCTGATTTTTGAGCAGCACTTGCAGCACATTTGTTCAAAACTCCCCAAACAAGGACACTTGTCTCCAAAGGAACTCATTTAGTGATCTTCTGTGAAGCTGAAGAGATCAGTCCTCGTCTATCTGCCTGTTGTCATTTGCCTTCTGCCTTAATAAATAGACATTTTGTTCTGCTCTCTTGCCAAAAATAACATAGAATTAGATGAGCACCTGGCAATGAGTTGTGATTGTATACCTCTCTAATCTTGTGCGCCTTCTACTTGTTATGAGCCTCTTGGAAAAGTTTGCTCAGATAAGTTTGTCATATCATAAATAAATCATGCCTTTTAAAGCTTTGGAAGGGATCAATTCTGACTGCATCTCTGCAGGTTTCAATATGTGCCAGAAATACTGAAATGCCTCCATGTTTATGTATCCTGGAGAACAAAACCACCAGTTCCAGTGTTGAAAATAATATGTTTGGCTCTCGCTGTTACAGCCATAATTCAGGCCCTGTCTTTGCACTTTGCAGTAGCTTTACTGCATGTCCCAGTGTACTGCCGAGATTCTGCTCAGAGGTCAGGCTGTAATACACACTGACCAGTGGTGATGCGGGTTGCGGGGTTTAGGATCAAACCATTTTGCTGGGTTCCCAGCTGGGTCAGCTCAAAGAGAAGACAGAAAGATGTAGTAATCCTGGAGATCTCCTGCTGGCATCCACATCAACAATCACAACACTCGGGGGCTTATCTCACCGCACGAGTGAATGGCAGAGACTGGGTTCGCTTCAGTGAGTGTTGTCTCGGCCAGCCCCACCTCTCTTGAGGGGAATGTATTTCTCATTAGAAATACAATCAGCAAACACAACAGCTCACAGGCATCCATAAAGGAAGTTAACCACCACACATGTCCATTAACTGCTCTGCCATACATGTAATCAGTGTTATCCTCTGATGATTCATAGTGTCTGCTGAGATTTAGCTATTTGTGTTGAGGCACAGCTGAAGAACACAGCAGTTATACAATGATTTCCCATTTCTATTACATTGAACCACAATGGGGATATTTTTTTTTTCGTCTTTGAATAATGCTACAATGGAGCATACAATGGAGGGAACATGATCACATTTTTGCTCCATATTGCAGCTGCATTTGAGATTTCAGAGACTTTACTCGTGACTTCCTGAGTGTCAGCTGGGACTGTAGACCTATGGTGGCTATTAGAGATGTAATTTGAGGATCCCTAACGTACAAAATGATGGCAGCATGAAAAGGGGCGCGCTGATCAAAATAAATAAATAAAGGATGTGCTCATAAATACTAAATCAAATGTGAAATGATTCCTTTTCTTGTCAGAGAGCAGGGAAAACACTGTTGCCGCCAAGCTCTGTGACAAGTTTTCAAAGACAGGTGTGTGAAGCGCTCTCCAAAGCCTCTCTGATGGGAAGAGGAATCCACGCAAACATGCTTACAAAGATTATATTTACAATACACAGAGGATTGGCAACTGTCACCCTGGAGGTAATTATAGATGGAAATCAAATGCTTAACCCATCTGCTGTGTGGGGTTGTAAAGATAATTTGCAGGTGTTGAATCTGATCCTGTCACTGTTTTTAAGCGAGGAGCTGTTACATGGGCTTAACTAGACTGCTGTGGGTAACGCAAAAGAGAGAAAAATGTATTGCATTCATTTCAGCAAAATAGGAGGCAGTGCAATTTACAGTTTAATTCATTTAACCCTGGTGTTGTGTTTGGGGCCCTGGGAGACACTGTTGCCTTTTTAACTGTTCAAAAAATGTATTTAACATTGTTTTATCAGTTTGTGTCTTTTACACGTTTCAGGAAAATTAAATATGGTTTTGGACTAATGGTATGTTTCAGGGTGCAGACATCCAAATAAGTCTATTTCCATGTCTGTTATTAGAATTTTAATTTTGTCTAAAAGGGAGCTGGACCTCTCTGAGGACTAATTAGTTACTCTGTCAAATTCAACAACAGACTGTGGAATAATGACTGTTGGCAAACAAAATTTTGTTTCACACATTAGCCCACACTTTAAATACACATTTGAAACAAACCATTTCCTTATTAAGTGAGAAAACAGTGCTTAATTTTTCAACAATTTCAAGACTGTGCTTACTGCGTGACTGTGCTGTGGCAGAGGGAAGAGTTAGCACTTCAGCACTGTTGAACATATTGGTTTTTAATAAGGTCACAGAAAATATTTCAGGGAAAAAGAATGCCTCAGTAATTACCATTATTGTCTTTACATATACACTAATGGGATCTTGTGGAGTGTCAGCGCATAATATGCAAAGTCAAGTCCTCCCCCAAATGTGGTGCAAATTAAGTACAAATCCAGAAAATCAACAGAATGAATGTGACTTTCTGCACAGATCATCCACAAATATGATATGATTATGAGTTTGGTTCAGAGAGCACAAGAAAATGTCACAACTGAAACAGAGTCAGATCTCATATATGGTAATTCTTTATGGCACTAATGCTTTTGCTGAGTTCTCTTTTCAGCTTTTCTCCACACATCATTGTGAAATTAATATCTTTGTCATTTTTACTGTTGGTCTGACAAAAGAAGACAGCAGAAATGGTCACCCAGAAAGTGACTCGTCATTATTTTCTCACTTTCTATGGACTAATATACACAAACTCAAAATAAAACAGGAGAATGGATTTTTTTTAAAGCCCCTACAAAGAATTTTCATTTTGTGTTGATTTTGGCGACCCCTGTGGACAAAAGCAGTAGTGTTTTGCCGGAATGAAGACTGCATGAGCTCTATCGCATATTGTGGTAAAGATGTTTATCTGGCCCGATCTGAGTGCCGTAAACTGTTTTGTCTGGTGGATCGATCTGACCACTGCCTCCCGAAGGTAAGGAGTTATACTATTTAGAAAAAGCTTATCTTCCCACCGGTGGCCTCATTTGCTGTTATAGGTCATACAGAGCATCAGCAGAAATGAAGACTTTTTCATCCAGTTAAAAGTTCTTTGTAGGGGCTTTAATATCATCAAATTGGAGAAATGTAAAAAAAAACAAACAAAACAAAACAAAACAACAACAACAAAAAA
>OMNW01035571.1:72511-115204 GCA_900303245.1 Selene dorsalis
AGGTTAATTGGCACCTCTAAATTGCCTGCAGTTGTGAGTGTTAACGTGCATGGAGTACCCCCACCTCTCACCCAGGGTGAATTGCAATAGGCTCCAGACCCTTGTGGCCTCTGCGAAGTGTAAATTGGTATTCTGGGAAAGTGAAAGGTAAAATACATTTAGTACTGAATTGCAATGCTAACTGTGAAGAGTGTAAATAACTAAATTCTTAAGAAGGGCCCATTCTTTATTGTGTTTCTTTTTGCTTTTCATACTAGCCTACTTGAAACTGATAGCCTACTCAGAATCCCATTTTGACTATTTAACGATCACTTCATGTTTTCTTACTGAAAGTCTTTTAAACTTTTACGCAATTACAAAGAGAAGCAGCTGAATTCTTGTATTCATGTCTCTTAAATGGGATTTCATTAAATTACAGGAAGTTTTCACAGTACAAAAAAGTAGTATTACTACATTTTCTAAAGGTTCTATAAACAACATTTTACACAATAACACAGAAGGAGAGTAGGAGTAATGGCCTCCTGAGCTGAGAACAAAGTCACTCCCCGTCTGTGTGAGATGAGCTTGAGTTTCTCCGTCCTTTGTTTTGGTAACTGGTCTGAAGGAGCGTGGGTGTCCCTCCTGTCCAACAACCGGTGCCTTTAAACACACACGGTAAGATGGCACAGCGCAATACACAGCATTCAGGTGAAAGTAACCTTTTCCTCTGCTGCAGAAACCAAGTTTTTGTCTAAAAAATCTTCAGACAAAGACAGAAATAAGAATTGCAGACAATATCTGTAAAGGTTTTTTTTTCATTATGTTATTTTATTTTCCAGCTCTGGCAGGGTCATTTGTGTGGATAGTCCCAGTGGATAAGTTCAGCCTTGAGGTCTTTCTATAGCATAATATTGCCTGTCTTATTGTACATCAAAATTCCATTACATTTATTCTAAGAAAAAAGTCAAACCCCTTCTCCCATATGTATTATAATATTCTTTAAGAAGTGACATGAGCTGTCACATGACATGATGATAGATCTTGACCTCATCTTACAACTTTTGTTATAATCCTCTTTCAACCAAAATCTCAACCACTGGTTATGGAAACAAGGCATCTCTATACTGCTCTCTGTGTTTCACTGAAATGATGGAAAGACAAAAAACAAAAAAAACCCTGCATCCCACATTTGCTGCTTCTTGTGGGTGTTGTCGTTAACAGATCTGCCGCAGGTCTGTCTGACAAGAGTGGAGGTCAATTGACAAATCTGATCTGTGATTATCACTGTAATTCAGACAGTGGCAAAAGTGGATAATCTGGGTCAAATCTCATTCTCACTTCTCAGAAATTGACAGTCATCACGTATGCATTAATGCCAACCCACGCATATCAAATAGGACATCTTGAGGAATGATTTGACCACTCATTTCAAGAGGCTGATTATCAGACAGAAATCTTCATCGCCACAGACTCACAAAGTCCACTAGAGATAAATCAGACACACTTTCTCATTTATCGTTAATGCAATCAAAGGCCCCTCTCTGAACAGACTCTCGAATCAACATTTGGTGAGAGGAAGGGAATCAAACGTGCCTCGCTTCAAGGGTTGCCAGCAAAAGGAGATGGTGTGCTGAGACAGGCAGAAAGAGAACCTTACTCTGAAAGCCTCAACTGATTGGTTATTTCAGCAGAATTCTGCAGCACGATGGGAAGATAATGAGCTCTCTTTGATCAGAGGAACATTGTTGTATATGATGATCATCTGTGGGTGTGGGTGTGGGTGTAGGTGTGTGTGTATGTGCGTAGACACAGCAACGGCGCCTGATGAATATTCAAGGAAGATTGTCGGCAGTAATATCCCTGAGGAGCAGCTGGCTTGTTGTAGCACGCACATGGGAGACTTGCCACGCACCTTGTCACTGTCACGTGATTGTGTGAAATACTGTTGGTTCATGAAAAGGCCTTTTAGAGGTTACTTAGGGTCGTGTGTATGGGGAAAATGCAAACACGGTAGGAAAAAGACATAATGGAGAAGCATAGACTCTCATGGACATTATAACCACAACAGTTTATTATCAGTTTGATTTGTTTTGGATGGCTGAAAATGATAATTGAATGCTAATTATATTGTAAAGTGTATCAATTAATCATTTAAACATAAACAACAACAGTAAAAACATTCATCACTCTCCAGTTGGGAAATTGTTAGAGTAATTGTTTCTATTTGGTTTTGCTAATTAAAGAAAAAAAATATGAGTTAAATTGTGTTTTGCCTGTTTTATTTACTTTCCTGCTTTACTAAACCATCCCAGGCCATCCCCCACTTTGTTTTTCCATGAGACCCTCAGGGGGGCAACCACTACAGTAGATTTATCTTCCAAATGCAGCTTCCTCATCTTTTTTTTTTTTTTGGAGGCAATGATTAATCCCTCATTTATAAAAAAAAATAAAAAAAATAAAGCTGCATAGAGATAAGGGACTGTGGTCTGGGAGTCACTTGGTATAACCTCTGCATCACACAGCCCAAAGCCTAATTGTTGTGTCAGCTGCAGTTGCTCTCACTCAAGCTGGCAGAGCAACAGAGGACTGACATGGCTTTGTTTTCCCTGCACAGTCACTCTCCACAGAGGGTCTGTACACATTCTGGACCACCTTTTATCTATCAAATCCATTCCAATCTCATCCCACAGCTGTAAATATTCATCACTAGCAACATTATGAGCTTTATGTTTGTGCTTATAAATGCTTTATGGTCCTCAGTTTAAAAAGTGTTGTGCTACCACTGAGTGCTGCGAGTGTGTGTCCTACCAAAAGTCTTTCCAAAGCAGTAACTCCACTGGACCACGACCATCCATCTCCACTTATAATGTGCATTTAATAAGAATTAAATTGGCGGGTGAATAGATGTGGTTTCAGCCGTGTGATAATGACAGTTTGACTTTTCATGGCTTTGATATGTGGGTGACAGCCGTCTGTAAGGCCTAATGGAGCCGTTCCACCAGCATCTGTTTAAGAATGCTTCATTGAGTTTACAATTAGTAAAGGCCACGGTTCACTGACAGGCTGTGTGACCAATGAGAGTGGGCAAATCCAAGAGCCTTTAACACTTTTATCACAGGAGGAAGAGGAGTTGGATTTTATTTGGTATGCATAGAATTAAGGAGTGAAATATTCCCTCTGTCAGGTGTATGTGACCTATGTGGTCTCATCAAAATCAGTGAAATATTCTAAATATAAAGTGGAATATAACAGCAATAATCATGGTTTCATTAGGCCTAGTGTATAATCACCGGAACATTTCATTATTACAGTGGCCAACAATGGTTACCCTGTGGTCACAGTAGGTGATAAGAAGGTGAAGGGAGAGTGTGAGTAAATCCTTCACACTGTACTCTTACACCATAGATATTTTTGTATTATTGTTTATTGTATATTGTTATAAAAGGCTGAGTACTTAAATAAAACAAGAGGGCACTGCACTTTGTCAAAACTCAACTCCAGCAGCAGTGAATAGTGCAGTTTATGGGGCTATTTCACCAGTACAGTAGTACATAGATAAACATCTGAAAAGAAGTAAACAAGAGGTAAATAAATAAGTGTGACAGTTAATTTGTCTTTTTTTCAGCTTTTGCTCAAATCACTCTCATGCCGATGAAATGTGAGTGTGTGAAATTTTTCTATGTTGTGTTCATTAAAAAATGGTAAAAATACTGTCCCGACTACAGATCAATACAGTACCTGTATGAAAGTTTCAGCTCTGGTCCAATCTATATGGAGCCTCAGTGTTCAGAGTGTGGGAGTAAATATGAGCACTGGAGAAATCGTACATGATTTTTGTCCATAATTGGATCCTGTACCTTGCCTGAATGTGTGCTTGACTGCTTGTTTATCTCTGACTCAGCACTATGATGATGAACCACCTGACTGTCCTGCCTGGTGCTCAGTGCATGTTTCAGATAGACCCCAGATCTCCATCGACCTCAATTGAAACGGATGTATGACTGGACACGATAACAATCAGAAGAATTGCCATAGAATAGTGGAAGTCAAAGCATGGAGGTCAGAGTGGTGGTTTTTATTTTCACTTTTTCTTTCATGACCATGGTCTTCAGCCGGGATTTATGCAACTTTATGAAACTACAACCTTGACTAAAAATCTCGTATTTCATAGAACTCAAAGGCAGGTACCATTTTGACTTTTGCCTTATGTGAGTTGGTTGGTAACCACAGGGAGTAAGCACAAAATGATAACTATTTTTGGGACATGGAAATGTTTTAGTGGAAAATTATTTGTGCTTCTAAAACAGTTTATGTGTCACCAGACATAAACCACTGTTGCATTTACAGGATAGTAGTGACAGTGTTGCAATAAAAAGTAATTTCACCTCTGCTTGAGCCAAATGTCTTCTAAGACATACATTTACATTTACTTATACATCTACATTTTTAGCTTTGAGTTTTTACACTTATGATATGATACACCACTGCTGTGAGGTGTGACTCTGAGGCTGTGTGGCTACTCTGACCTATGCGGACGGGCACCAAAATGAAAACCATATGCTTTGCAACTGCCGGCTCTTCAACCAGTTAATCACCCCCCGCAGATCTGAACTTGTACTGGCTGTCTCCTTTTTTATGCTAATACCATTGTTGTTTACGCTCTATTCCTACCTGCTAGTTTCTCTGGCTTAGTAGTTAGCTATTCTGTCTCTCTCCCTCTCTCTATCTGGCCCGATGTGTCTTAAATTAACATATGAAGTTATTCGTAATATTTAGGTGTTTCTGCAACTTCACTGTAGAGAATTTTGAGGTTTATTGCAACTTTGTCCATATCTGCTGCTTCACCTTTGACACACAGCTCCAGGCTGTGTCTATCTGTTGACGCAGGGCTTTCAACATTGATAGGGTATTACTTGTGATGTTAAACCAATCAGATTGTGCTGTGGCTCTATTTCATTGGCAGGTTAAAAAAAACAACTCCAATAATCGTAAAAATGCTGATTATTGGATCTGATGATCAAGCTGAAAATCAATGGTTCGCTACTGGTGTGTATGTAACTGTGCTTTATTTAATTGAAAAACTTTATTGCCAAACTGTGAAAAGGTCATTGTAATATTGTATTCTCTTCTACCAGTACAGGGAACCCTCAGTATGTATTTTAATCTGCTGCCCTGTCTCCTTGAGGTCTTTTATGATCTATAGCACTCCTTGTTCCAATCTTAGCAAGTGGCTCCGTGAGTCACATGACGTGCAGCATATGTAGATGCTGCCTTCATTCAGCCCTCCCCCCGCTGATACCCAAACCAGTCAAGTGAAACAAGGCCTCTCCATGGCAAAAGCAAAGAGCAAGCACTTCATCTCTCACCTCAAAATCATTATTACCTGATTAAGTGTGATTAAGAGAAGATCATTAGCAGCTGCATGTCCTGTCAGTAGTGATTACTGTGATGGGTGCGTTATACCCAATGAGCTCATCTGCAGGCTTAGCCACTTTAATGATCAGGGAAGTATTGTTTAGCAGATCTCTTGGATGAAAGGTTGACTCGCCATAGTCGAGCAGAAAGTCAGAGTGAGGTGAACATCCCACTACTGCATTATAATGAACTAAATTGTTCAACAAGGCCGTTGACATTGAACAAATTTTAACTTCAGTTCTTCAGCATTGTATACTTGTTGGTCAGGCACAATGTTTTTCTAATATCATTGATTCTTTGGTTATCAAGTGTGTCAAGGCTAAATAGTATATAGGGACTGAATATATACATTTATACAATATATGCATTTGGTTTCATCCGAGCGCCTGACAGGACTTCGTGATTGGGAGTGTGTTTCTCTGTGTGAGAAAAAGTGTGACACACATTAACACTGGAGCGTGTTTCCAAAGAGACTGAAAATGAAGACATCTCTCATCATATTACTTTTTTAGAAAAAGATGTTGAAAGGTTTCTCTGCCTCGCCTGACACTTATTTTTTTCTCTTTACAACCCTACCTTTCTCAAAGTGGCTTGTTCAGCGGAAGTGATGTGTGAATTATTTTGCTGAGGTTTGTGCAAAAGTTAATTTGCAAAACCTAATCAATGACTCGGTGTAATCACTAAAACAGGACCTGGAGTCTCAGAGAAAAAACATACTTGACTTTCATCTTCAACTTCATCTTAAATTAATTTTTCTAATTTGGTTTCATATGTCAGCTGAATTATGGAAGAAGAGTAAATAAATCCCCAGCTGCACCTAAGTGTGATTGCCTCAGGAATTTGACTGCATTTGAAAAGGATTCAGTTCCCTGCACTATAAATATCTAGAATTAATTATCATTAGTGAGGAACTTTGCAGTGCAGTGATAAATGCAAATTATCTTTAGTGTTTCTTCCAAAGCTATCTCCATGTCAACATTAAAGACACTGATGCCAAGTAAAGCTGTTATTAGTATTTCCTGCACATGTTGAACTTGAGGTTGAGGATATAAAATATACAGGAGGCAATGATTTTATCTTAATGCACACCTTACTAAGATGTGAAATGAAGTTATATTGGAAAGAGGTGACCAACTCCCCACACTGTCAGCATCAGTGTATTTATTTTGTTTGGGTTGTATCTCAGAGTCCCCTCAGTCATCTGCACTTTCATACTGTACATCGGAACATTTGAAAATCAGACACCGCAGCACTCAGTAAACATTGGTCCTAGGTAGACATCAAATATATACAAATTTAATATCATGGTTATCAGTAATATCCCTGTACTGTTAAAATGTGCTGAAACGTTCAAAAAATGTAACAATTTGGCTTGCATGCTTTTTGGCAACAAAAAAATCTGTATAATTACATCTTTATTAAGGCTGTGTATTTGCAAGAATCTGGAAATATATGTGTCATGATGCAGGGGTAATGATTCAGTGTATTGGAATACTGTAAGCAAGGTGATGTATTGCAGTTGTTTGGTTTTTTTTGTTCTCATGCAGTGAGAAAAGTGGGATCTGCATTGCAAATGAAAGCATATTGAGTGGGTTATGTTGGTTGCAGGAGTTGAGGTCAGTGGTAACTTTTTTGTGGAGACTTGAAAAGGGCTCCATGTGTTAAGTGTCATTTGCTATTCATTGAACATTTGAATTGTGTTTTGCCATGGTAGTGCTTAGATATGTTGTGTTCCCTGCATATTTGTTCTTGGCTGGTTGTCTTTCAGACAACATGTATTTTCTTCATCTCCTTAGTGTCTACTTTGTTGTGGAAGCTAAAATGAGGCCATGCTTCGGCTGTGTACATTGCGTAAGTGGCTCTGTCTCTTTGGGATTCAGCAGTCAGTCTTGAGATTACAGTTAACTGGGTTTGCTAATACAAATGTTAGCGGTGTACCATTGTGTTATTTCCTGTCTCAGTTTACGTTATTGTGCTGGAAAAAATCTGAAGATGTAGTACAAAAACTTAAAGATTTAATGATGGATAAAACTTGAAAGTATTCAACTTATACTACTGTTTTACCTTAAAATATTTAACATGTAATGTAAAAAGTGCTTTTAATATTTAACTTTTAATCTTGATGTTCTTATCACAGCTTGATGTCCATTTTGATGAGGAAACAGAAACTGAACTTAAGAATTTTAAGTGCCCATCATGAATATTATTTCCATTTTATCTAATGAAAATAAGCGTCTGGCACATGTCATCACATTAGGCTGTCTGAGTGGAATTAGAGTACAAAAACAAGGCCAAAATACCGCTAAATTTGCATCATTGGCTTTGAGTTGAAAATCACTGGAAAGTTCATTTACATGTAGTCAGAGGGAAAATCAATTTCAGATGCTGATTCTGTTGATCCCCCTTTTGTGGATACAAATAGCCATCAACAGAAACGCTGGCAAATCATGCTGTTGACACAAGGCTGTGCTTAGCAAGCAGCTAAAAGTGAGAGGGTCTGCACTAAAACCCCCACACGCACAATCCATCTGCAAGATTAGTGTATTGAATACACACTGTCATTGGTTAGACTGTTCCTGCATTTTTACTTTACTCCAGTGTAAAATTCATGGTCCAAACGATCAGACATTTGAGAGAAGAGCAAGTTGAAATTTTATGAATATATTTTTTTTAAATATGACTTACCAAAACTGCTGTTGTCAGAACATTCGGTTACACTGCAACCTTGGTTGTCTGAGTGAAGAGACTATTTCTCCACACAGTTACATGTTCCATATGTAGGGGAGAGGACTGATCCCACTGGGACAGTTGACATGGATATCTCTTTAAGACGCACCACTGTGTGGCCCGTGCGTGGGCTTAACAGCCCCAGGTGTGCATGCAGTCACTAAGTCTTTCATAACCGGAATATTAGCAATAACCCAGTTTCACACGGCCATGTGAACACCAATAACCCTCCTTTTTTAACCTGAATATTTAGTCATGTATACACCTATCAGGATATCCCCATCGAAAGGAACATTAATTTGTGTTCTGCGCATGTTCTATTCGCAAGGAATCTTGGTCTTTTGAGTACAGGAACTACTTCTTCACTTTCCTGCCCTCCATTAATGAGGAACGTGACAAAGAATAGTGTCAAGTACTGGTGGTGGGTCAGAACCTGCGCCAAAGCGCAAACGAAGGCAACTACTACCGGCCCCGGGCTGTTCATTGTCCGCTGTGCTGTTGTTGTTCTTCTTCTTTTGGATACAGGAAGAAGAAGCTAAATGACGCGCATTGCATCATGACGTTCTCCGTGCATTGAGACGTTATCCGTGCATCGCTATTTTGATCGGGATATCCCAATTGGTTACAATTAGCATGTATACAGGAATAACCCTGTTTGCTCACGCATATAAAAAGGTTATCCCGAATGTTTCAGAAACCGGAATATTGACCTTAACCTGAATGATGACTGCATGTAAAAGTAGTCACTGATTAACATTGATTGGAATGGTTCCTGAGCAGTTCTCTTACCAACTTTACAATGTAACCGAATGTTCTCTATCGTATCAAGACTATCTCTCCACACATTTACATATTCCATATGTACGGGGACCCTGCGAGACTCACCACAAGGAGACTGGGGAGACAGAGCAGATGCTGCCCCTCCAGTCCCCCCAAGGATCCCTGACCCTGGTATTCGAATAAGACATCCCCACCACCAGAGTGCTCTTAACAGTGCGAATACAAAGCACCCAACGAAATGCAATAATATACACCATACACATACAGTGGCTAGTGACACCGCCAGAAACTGCGTGTCACTGCCCCATTCTGAGGCACCAGATGCAGCCACAAGCATGGCCATCCCCGCAAGATGCAAGAGTTGGGTGTGCAAGGATAGTTTAGATGGCTTGCCCTCTGCTTGGCCATCTGAAAAGAATATAAGACTTCTCCCTGGCCAGGCGAAGATGGGCCCACCAGCATAGAGGCACAGCGTACTAGCACCCAGCACCCGTTCCCCAAAGGAGGTGCCAGCAGCCTCATTCAAGTTATAAAATCTAGCAACAGTAGATGGAGCTGACAGTGTATCAGCTGCACAAACCCCAGAGAGGTTGGCACCCCTCCACAAGGCTCAGGCCAAGGCCCCTGTTGGATCGTTTCCACAACCCAGTGAGACAACCTGGATTTAGACGGCGGCTGACCTAGGCATCGAGGAAGAAAGCAAACTAACAACTGGTCTGTTTTCCTGAATGTCTGTTTGCTGAATGTAGATCTTCAAAGCTCTGACTGGGCATAGCCATGGCCCTTCTTGAGCCTCCCCATCGCCATCCTGGATGGGGCAGAGGGACCTTAACTCCATTGATTGATTCAGGTGAAAGTCCGAGAGCACCTTTGGCAGGAATGAAGGGTTCAGGCTCACCTGCATCTTCAGGCAGGAGTCGACGGCAGTTATCATGCATCAATATGGCCTGTAGCTCTCCCGCCCTCTTAGCTGATGCTACTGCTATGAGGAATGCAGCCTTGAGTGACAGCCACTTCAGGTGTACTGACTCCAGGGGCTCAAGGGGCTCCTGTCAGAAGGTGGCCAGCCCAAGGTCAAGGTCCCATGTAAAGACTGCCAACCTCCTGCTACATGGAGCAAGCCTCATAGCACCTTTCAGGAACTGTGAAATGGCTGCAGTCATCATCGGCCAGCCTGTTACCCCCAACACAAGCGGCCTTGATTGCTGCCACCTTGTCCCTAAGGGGTTTGATGATGCACTTCTGGAGCCATACATGTCAGTGCGTCCACATGGTTCGCCCTGCATGAACAAGCCACCCCCAGTGATGGTGCCTGAGCACCCCAGATAGTTTGAACCACAGACTGTGATAGCCCCAAGCCTAACAGACTGGCCCACTCAGAGACCAGGCCCAGAGCTTGAGCTTCTGTGTGAAGAGGTGGAACAGGGCCCCCTGTGCCTGACTCAGAAGGTCCCAGCAAACCGGGAGTTCCTATGGCCTCCCATCCACGAGAGGTGCCAACCGCAAGAACCTTGTTATGTGAGGCCATTTCAGACTCACCAAGATCAGTCACCTCCTCCACCTCCTCCACCTCAGCAGCAGGGTTGGAAGAAGGCTGAATGGGGGAAGACATACAACAGTCACCAAGGTAATTTGTGTGCCTGAGATGTCTGTCTGAGATGGTCTTCTGTTGGCTCTTCTGAGATGGCCCCTGTGTAAGTCAGAGTGGAGAGGCACCAGGAAGCGTGTAGATCTCCAGTCTCATTATCAAAGCGGGAGGGGTGGGCCCGTGATCAGGTGGCAGCTCAATCTTTAATTCAGCAGCCACCCTACTAACTATATCCTGAATGAGAGGTGACTGTTGTTCATGTTCCTCCATGACTGTCTCCTGCTGCCTCAAGGGGAACACATCATTGTCGGAGGGCTCCAGGACTCTCAGTCTTGTCGATAGCGGATAATGTGTTGAAGTGCTTGTTATACACACACAGGAGGACATGTGAGTGCATTAGCCAAATACCCAGCAGTACACCTTGCAACACTTCCATACCCCTCTACATTGAAGACATATGGAATATGTAACTGTGTGGAGAGATTGTCTCGATACAATACAAAACCGTCCTACTTGTTTACAGATCTGTGGCGGATTTGCAGCAAAACCATTCAAAGCAAGTGTGATCAGAGAGGAGGATGCAGCTCAAGCAGGGAGCATCAGATAAAGACGCTTCCATTGAGGAATTGCATGGAATGCTTCCAAACAGACACTAAGATTGGTTTCCAATTCCTCCCATCAGACAAATTGAGCCCAGTGGCCAATTATTCCCATTGCCAATTAACCTTACAACCAGCCCCCTCTCAGCCCCTGCGTGAGTCAGCCTGCCAAATTTGCTTTCGCCTGTCACATCGACACCACTGATGAAAACAGACAGGAAAGCTTCTCTGCAAAGACCGAGCCAGATATCATTGTGAAATCCATACTAGCTCCAGCAGGGTTTACATACTCTGTTACAGGGACACTTAAAATGTGTGGCTACGATGAAACACAAAATTAACTTAGAGAAACCTGAGAGGCAACAGAAGAAAAGTAAGTGTGTCTTTGTGTATATATATATATATATAACTTGATTTTCTAGTGTCAAGATCTGTCTCTGGCCAATTAATTCAAAAATGGATAAATGTTAAGAACAAATGTACAGTTCATTGATATGACATATAAAAGACATAATATATTAAGGCTCATACTAACTTCAAACAGTGCTGATGCTTGGCTTCATGGTGAGTGGTATTGTTTACATTCTTGTGTGTGCTGAGTTTACCTTGAGGATTAAAGTGATCCAGCCGATGGCAAATGAGAACCAAAGGTTACCATTGTTAATAAGGTCATGGCAGGAAAACAAAGGCAGCAACAAGCTCTCTTAGTTTCTCTTCATAAATTCACCATCGCTTCTGCTGTTCATTACCTTACTTCACATCCTGATATGCCATCATATCTTATTTTTATTGCTCACCACTAACAACACAGTGAAGTAACAAATGATAAGTCCTGTCTTTTTAAAATTAAATTTGCTCTGAACTAAACTGCAATAGCAAATGTGTTTTATCGGAAATGTAACTGCAACAAAGTTCTGACATAACATCTGACACAACATGTTTACTTTTGTTTAACCGAAGCCACCAGCCTGAACCAATGTTAACCTGAACCTAAGACTGGGAGTCCTGGTCTCTGGTATGACAGTTGTACGCTTTGTATTGCCACGTCAACCACCTCCTAGCAACTCTGCTGCTGTTGTGGCAAATGTTGCACCTCATTCATTCAGATATTATGTTGTTTTTGGACATCATCCAGCCTGCAATAACATTTCCTATAAAACATATTTGCTGTTGCAGTTTAGTCGTACAGAAATATAATTCCTTGGTGCGAGGGTTGCACATGATTTGTGATATAGCCATGATGTGATGCATAGTTAAAACATTTACAATTGATGTTTTTGGCTGCTTGAGAGCAGAAAATGTCCAAAATTCAGTCTCTTTTCCTCTCTGGGAAATATCTGGCTGTTTAATACCTACAGTAAATGCTCAACCAACCTTTTGCTTGCCTCTGTCTCTTTGGTGCTGACCCAGTGGCTTCATCAGTGCTTTTTAACTGAAAACATCTGCCTGCCTCTGGAAATGAGATTAATGACAGCAGTTAGAGAGCCAGAACAGTAAAGTTGTGTGCCCTAAAGACACAACGGTGAGGTAAAAGACTCGGAGGAGAACTACACAGTTTAGTTTGAGGTCTACACAACACCGTAGATATTTAATCTGTTGTAAAGAAAATACTAATTAGTGCAGCTTTAAGTCATTACAAATGAGAGGGTCACTATTAACGTTGAGATAGCGAAAACACACAAAGAGAATCAGCATGGAGTATTTTAATTGCATTTGGCAATAAGAATGCTTAATGGCTAAAAGTGATTTCTTGGCTGACAACATCATGCCCTCTGTTGCTGTCCTCCTCTCTGTGAGGTCATAAACCAGAGTATCTGTCTTTATATTGTCCTCAAACACCTTCTAAGCAAAAACCACAAATTTATATTTCTTGGTGCAACATGAAACATGTCCCACTCATCATTAAATCTGAGCTCTCTCCATCTGTGCAAAATATGCACACCTTTTTGATATGTCTTCCACCTTCACACAAGAGACTTTCTATTATAATGCCTCAGCACAGAAAATCACTTCTGCCTCTTTCAGATTTACATGCAGCATTATTCATTCAGCTTATGCTCATTTACAAAAGATGAGTAGGCACGCCTTTAGTGTCTTGCTCAAGGGCATTTCACCAGTGCTGTTTTAGGTATAGTAAGTAGAAAAAAATTTTCAGCCATAATCACTGATGCATACAACAACATGATTCCTCTTCAAATGCATACATTGTGTTCACACTTGTGTTGTGTGAGTAACTGTTGCAGAGCTGCATTGTACAATTGTATTTTAGTGGCCACATAGAAAGCAGTATTTCATGCAAGACCAGATTCCAAGTAATGCAAGGGGCAGAAATATGCTTTTACACTACTCTGCCATTACCGCTGTTCATCAGCCCAGTGAATTTATCAGGGAACCTTTTACTCCACTGCCGGCTTGATTAGTTTTGGAGGCTGTCTGCAGGTGATCTGCATCTTTTCATTGCTTTTCACACATGGATTGTATAATGGTTAGAAAAATGGATGCAGTAGAAAACCAGAAAACAAACATTCAATAATGTTCTAAAGATTCACCCACAACAGAGCATTAATTCCACAAACAATATTAGATTTTTCTTCTCAGGAGCCCAACAGAAGCAGCAACTTAACTTGATCTATGGATTTCATTTGCTGTTATCTAATATAGTGCTGTGAATCTCATTTGTTCAGGCACTGAACACTCAGGCTTATTACTGTGAAAGACAGTGTAAATGGTTTTACAGTTGAACATGGAATGCTTCTTTGGTGAACACTTCACAGCATAAATTTTAGTTTGCATTTCCTAACTTTTGGGGGCATACATTGTTGTGAAGTTGGTGTGGAGGGGAAAATAAGTGATGAAGTACATTTTTACACTGTAAAATTTAACTTAAAGGTGTCAAGCAGGCCTCAGTGGGAAGTGTCTGTTAACATTTCCTTTTGGAAAGTTTATCAAACAACCACAAAGAGAGACAAAAAAACATAAAGATGCAAAATACCCACAAAGAGATGCAAAACAACCATAAAGACTGAAAAACACCCAAAATTAACAACTCACACAAAACAGTGACAAAAATACACAAAAAGGAGCTACAAAGAGATGCAAAACTAGAGAGGAAAAAAGACTGCAGAGAAACATAAAATGGCTATATAAACATGACAGCCACGCTGACACAGAAAGAGACACAAGACAACTACATGCATGTAGATGCAAAATGTCTTCAAAACAACTGAAATAGATGCAAAATGACCACAAACAGACATAACATGATTGCAGTGAGATACAAAAAAAACACAAATGTAAATAACAACAATGAAGCACAAAACAACAAAGACACACAAATAGATTCTCTTCTTGTGTTTGGGGTCTGATTTCTCATGTATCCCTCATTGTCACAGTACAATTGATGCAATCTAATCAATGCACGGGAGCTGATGTATAATTTAAAATACGTATGGACATCATTAACACACTGTGAACTCAGTTAGCTGATGTGTGTGAAGGCACTTGAAAAGAAAAAAAAAAAACATAATACATAATTTCCTAAATTGACCCTTTGGTATTTTTTCAGCTTTACCCAAGCAAAAGTAATCCAGAGATACAAATGTTGAAAAATATCATGCTATTTCATTATTTAAGGCTATGAATTAAAAATCACTTTGTGCCGGCTTCTATGAACATTTTTACTTTAATATTTGGGTAGACTGCTAATCTGAGGATGTGGATTACAAAACTCAGGGAATCACCTGCTGAGAAGATTTTTTCTCATTGGGAGTCCTCGCATTTTATGCTGTTATAGCTGTTTCATTGTAGTTTCATCATCTGAGCGGAACCAACAGTGGGATCTGCCAATTCTGCTGGACAAAGTTGAGAAAAGTTACTGTGTCTAGTTTGTGTTAAATCAATACATGTACGCCAATCAACACAAGTGTGGTAGGCCTGCTTCTTTTTGTTGAAAGGGAAATGAAGTGTAGAGTCTGACTTGAGTGTTGGTTCCTGAAGGCTTCCCTGGAGACTCCGCTGTCATCTAAGGGTCATGACATCTCCCTGCGTCTGTATTGTGACTGACATAATTGCTTATAACCACGAAATGATGATGTCATGGTGCGTACAAAGCCGGTGAATGCTCGGAGCAACACTGCTCTTTATTCTCCTCCTTTGAATCTGCTTTGTAGGTGCTTGAGGTTTAGGAAATCGCGCCAAGTCTTGCCAAACATTTTCTCCTTCCTGTTGGCAAGAACAATGTGGAATCCTTGCCATGGAGGGAAAGCATATTTCACACCCATACACACCTACACATCAAGTGGGATAGATTAGAGACAAGAGGCTTAGGGCATGAAAAGCACAAATAAGATTTCTTGGAGCATTCCCATACTGTAGCATGCTTGCAGCTCTCAGGTTCCTTTATTACCAGCCTCATGTGTTTGCCTGCTGTGCTTTGTGCTAGCTGAAAGTACAATGCACAAACACTGCAGGGCATTCACAAAGGAAAACATCCCAGTGTAGTGTAGACAATGCTGGGATACTTGAGAAGAGCTTTACAGTTTTAACATGTTGATGCAAAGTCTTGTGTTTACTGAAGGGTGATGCAAGAAAAGAGGCCACGTTCTTCATGTAGACTGCTTGAAGTGGTTCGCAACCTTTTGTAACATGAGTTGTGGATTTGCTTTTAGACACTATCATTAGCGTGATGATTCAACATCAAATCTAATCAAGTTAAAGGATAATGGTGTTACAAAAGTATGTTCCTCGCACAGGCCTCACTGGTACTTTCATGTTAATTAAATTTGTATTAATTGGTCCTTCTGCTGTACATATTCCAGATAAAAAGGAATTAACAAGCACTGTAGAACACTGCAGTCAATACTTGTGTCCTTGTGGAGAACATACCTCCTTGGTTGTGATGGAGGGAACAAACTTCTGAGGAACGTGAGAGCAGAGCAGCTCCAGATATTGATTTTCAAATCTTTTAATGGTTTTATAATGTGGATAAGAGCGCTTTGTAGACTCCATGCTCTATTCTCACGCTGGAAGTTGGATTCTCACATTCAGTTTTCTCCAATAATCGACAAATCCGCAGACCTCTTGGATCTATATTTGTATGGGGAACACACCTAGGCCAATAGATGTTGTGTGATGTGTCACTGAGGGAACAAGACAAGAAGCTTTCAGTAAACGTCTACAGGATTCTCAGGAAGCTGCTCCTCGCTAATGACTCATCTGTGCATACTGAGAGGCTGCAAAAAGCACAATGCACGGTTTAAAAAGACACATTGAACGTTATTTCACACCAATATTATCACATTCATCATCATGTAGATTTGGTCTCACTCCTCTGTTGAATATACCAGTCACAATGACACTATTACCCTTAATATAACTCCTCGCTGTAATGAGCATAAACCCAGCAAAGCATCACCTCCTTGCTGTAGGCTGATCTTTGTCATTAGCTTGCCGTTGTTTCTTGTTCTTCAGCTGCATGTGAAAAAGAACAGGAGTCTGGTTCTTGCAGTAAATGCTAATTTGCTCTGGTTTGACAGCAGGCGCTGACGTGGAAGAGATTACCTTTGACTTTATCTCTGAAGCCAGCAGACAGTCAGATTTTAAAATGTGAACTCAAATTTTCTTCATGACTGACTTGTTTTGTGCTATAAAACTAATCACATACTGGAACCAAAGTGATACACAGTCACTAATATTTACTGTTTCATACTGTATCAACTTGTGTTTGCTGTAAGCCACATTTCTATTGAATTTTAGATTAGTTTTACAGCTCACTGTCTGAAGGTAGGGCTACAAGTACTGCCTGTGTATTCATCACTTCATAAATTCTGTTTGATTTTTTATTGTAATTGTAGGTAATATGCCCAATACCAATTCCAGATCCAACAAAGGATAGAGAACAGTTCCAGTTCTCACGCTGGAAAAACGGACAAATAATTGGTATTTTTTTGTCATAACTTGAAACTGTTAATTAGTTCTTAACTACTAATAATAATTAATTTTAGTATTTTGATTGAGTCTGCATACCTGAGGTCTCACTCTGAACAAATGTGTAAATTAATTTAATGTCAGTTTACTGATGAGTTACTTGAGCATCAGTTAGAGCACTTGGAGTATCTGAAGCAGCTGTCCTAGATACTGCTGAATCTCAGTAGGTCCAGATCTAATGCATCATGAGTTTCATCCTGTGTGGGTCCACAGAGATGAATAAATAAATAAGAGGAGCACAGAGGACTGACCAGGCCCGTATCTTCAGCAGGGGGACCTTCAAAGGGTTTGGGTGCTGTAAATCATTACACTCAACATCACTGATGATCAAAGGCTGGAGATGCAGGTTACTCTCCATCTCTCTCTCTCTCTCTCTCTCTCACTCTCTCACACACACACACACACAAAGACTTTCTCGCCCCCTCCTGATCTAAAAACACCACTGGACTACATTAATCCACCCGCCACATGGTTTGTTTTCAGAGCATAATCACAGAGCACACAGTGAACTACTTAAACCATCTTAATGATTACCCCTGTGACTTACACAACTTGACATAAGGCAGTATGTATTAGCTCAGCATGTGGCCACTATTCTCTTCTTTTAGCCCAGCTTCCCAAAATGGTGTGAGCCCCAGTACATCAACGAGAAAATAATACACATCATGCAGGAAGTTTGAGGGAAAAACACCTCTAACCACCTTGAAAGGTTTAGGCAGTATACCTGGCTTACAATGAGGAGTTTCATCCTGACATAAGTTAAAAACAATACAGTAACTAGGTCTTATACTTTAATATAAACCTCATCTTCTGTCTTACATATGATGATTATGATTTAGTGTCCTAAACTTGCTGCTCACCATACCGTGGCTGACAGAAATTGATTCTAAAAACTAAAAGGTATAGTATAAACTAAAAAGTGAATACTTTAAAGGGATATTCCAGCGTAAATTTAACCCATGGTCTATCGCACCGTGAGACCGAGTAGAACACCCCCTCCAGAGATCAAGTTTGCCGACAGCAAACTTCTTTAGTTGTAGCGACTTCAGCACAGACAGTCAGATAGCAAAATACTGCTGTCTTTGTAGCCAAGAGCCAACCGCAATCAAAAAAGCCACTCATAGCCACAAATAATGCTCAGAACAGCACCATACTTCGTCAACAGTACAAATAAGGTCCCAGCACATAATACAAGGCATCAAACACCTGCTAGCTTTGACTGATTTCTACTGAAAAGAAACGAAAACCGAACTCACCCACTCTCCTCCAGCCGCTTGCTGTTGTGGGAAAGTCCTGATGAGTCGATTACCGAATGCATCAGTGTTCCTATCTGTCTTCCCTGTCTGTTTCTAACAATAACTAGTGAGTGTAGACAGGGAAATGAACAGAGTAGTGTTGTTCAAACTATCACAGTCAGCGAAGCGTGTGTGCATTTCTGGAACTAAACGTCACTGGGCTCCTTACTTTTCTACTGCATTCAGTAATGGACTTGTCAGGGCTTTCCCACAGCTAGCAAGCGGCTGGAGGAGAGTGGGTGAGTATTTATCCATTGATCGTCTAGTTTCGCTGCAGTGAAAAAAAGCTTACTGAGCTTCAACAGGTTTAATGCACTGTAACACTACGGGAGTGAATGAGAAGAAAATGGCATCTGTAGACCTGGAGAAAAGAAACTGATTCTGAACGAACTCATCTGAGAGTTGAATGTGTTGTAAGACATTTTTAGTCAATGAAATGTAAATGCAATAGTTCATATTTAACCATTTATTTTTTTTACATTTTAGAGACAGCTGAGCTTCCCTTGCAGTCTTAGAGCAATTTCCCTGATATATATACAGTATATATAATGTACGGTGTTTTCCACAGACAGCTTCAAACTGCTTTTAGTGAACACTTCTCAAATAGGAAGAACATGAGCATTTCAGGCACTATTTTCAGATGTGCGTTAATACATATTTGCCGGTCTGTGAATATTTACAGTGGCAATATGCTGTATGTGGGATTTAGTCTAAATGAACTACAGTGTGCTTGTTTATAAATGAACATGTTACCCAACAGTGTAGCTTACTGATCTGTTGGTTATAGTTTTGGGACAACAGAGGGGCTCCATGGCACAGAGGAATAATCTATATCAGGCTTTGGATGCTCACCACATTTGTAGTGCTAGTTTTTAATTGGATTAAATAGGGTTACCCTAAGTACACTATTGTCTGCAAAGCTGAGCTGTAATGGTCGATAGCCCCTGATAGTCTTATCACAGGCTAAAATTTGGTTGACAATCAGTTCTGATTGGCCGGTTTGTCAAAGAGAGAGAAAAAAATCCCTCAGGAACTGGCAGCACTCAGTCACTCAGTCAGTCACGGACAGATGCCATTTACACAGCTGTAATGTAACTGTCTACCTGGGGGTATTTAGTAATGACATAATAAGATGAAAACCAGCTACTTTATTTTCCTAACACATGTGCCACAAGTAGGACATCACCCGCCTTATGGAAACTACTAGGGGACAGCTACCCTAAAATCAAAATACACAGAAACCACATTCTGTCACAGTAATGAAACATGTTTTGCAGGAAATGCAATGTGGGGGATCATTTCCAGAGGCTAAAGAGCAACTCCAAGGTGACATGGAAACTGAAGGCAAACATTCGCCCATCATTTGTCCACCCCAAACATGGCATGCCATTAAAACATGTAAATAGCCTAACATTAGTGCCTTAGCATGGCCCCTACCTATCCTACATCGCTTCATGGACATGTTCATGACATGCAGATATCAGAGGCTCATTATTTCATATGTGTATTTCAACATATTTTCTCAGCCCTGAACTCAAATCATTTTCTGAAGTCCCCCAGAAATGTATATTCAAATGATTAAAATAATATCAAAATATCCTCATTGAGAAACTGCCAACTCTAACCCTAATGTGAGAGCATGTCCCGCTTGTTTCATCAGTCAAGGCTGTTATGGCTCACAGTGTATAGCAGTGTATTTAGGATGCTTCTTGTACCTGATCAAGGCCAGAACAAATCTGGGTTGTCCATGTAATGAACCACAGGAGGTGTGTCCACATCCAATTATAGATTATTGTGGGGGTGGGCAGTAGACTCATGCATATTGTTATTTGTTTACCATATCTTAGTTGTAAGACACGGCACTCGGTACTAAAGGGCTTTGGAAAACTATGCATGTGTCTTTAGTGTTGAATCTTCCACCAGTTTTATTCTCCTGGCTCTCTTTTGTCTATCCATCATTTCCAGTGGCCACTGAAGACTTGAATTAGCATCAGCCCAAGGTTAATTGTGTAGGAAGTAAGGGGATAGTTTAATATACATCAGCTTCTGTTGTGTTGTGGGGTAACCGTCATCACTCTGTAGTGCAGTTTATTAAAATTATTTGCAATCAACAAAGTTTTCTTATTCCAGAGGAAAGGGAAATAATTTCTCATAATATTCTTCCATAAATTAAACTGTAGAAAAGAATGGTAAACGTTCGATATGTTTGGTATTCAGTATACAAGCCATTGTCCAAAAAGGGATAAGCCTTTCTATCGCAGATATTGTCAGACATTTGTGATAACAGCTCTGAATTACAAGGACATGACGTTTTTCTGAGCTGTTTGAATTTCAGTATGAAAAGTTTTCCAACTATGTTCCTGCAATTTGAATAAAATACTTATTTAATCATTGAATCAACAACTATGATAGGTGGCAGAGAAAGCAGAAAATGGAAATGTTGATTTCATTTCTGTCATATTATTCTCTTTGGGATCCAATTTAACCTCTGTCAGGCAATAGATCAGATGAAATTGATGTTCATTTTGAAGACGCGTGATATACAGATAGTCAATCAAAAATGAATGTTGCAAGGTTTTTTTTCTTTCTCCCGCTCTCTCTCTCATTTATATAGCCTTAGCTTTTCAGAGCACTGGAAGACAAATTAGACTCCCTGCTCAGAGACAACTTTTTTTTTTCTTTTATGGTGCTCTTTTTGCACTTTTACCTTAACTCTTCACAAAATTTAAAAATATATAAATAACACTAACATTAAATCTTGTAGTATACACAGAGATACACACACACACACACACACACCCACCCACACATATAGTATATACTGTATATATACATTATACACACACACTGATATATATATATGGAGACAGCCCAGGCTACATACCAATGATTAACATGAATATTTTAGCTCAGCTGTACCTTGATTAGCTCCAGCAGACTGCTGATCCAATTTGGACTCATTATTGCAAAACTATGCTTGGAACAGTAAACACCCTCATGTTAAATGCTCACCACTGTGATGGGTTTCTCATGCCAGATAGAATTACAGATTACTTGTGGAGAATTTGTGGATGAGAGAGACTTCATCAACAAGTTTGTCTGCAGAGCAACTGAAGAGCAGGCGTCAATACTTACTACTCCTTCTATACAACCAAAAATGCATCTTTGCAGTAAGATTACCACATCTTCAAGTGGAAAATACCAAACTGTACACTGAGCAAATATTTCTTTGCTATTAGGAATTTTAATTACACATTTTAATCATAATTCATGATCATCATAATTAATCATAATAAGTACAAAACAAACAGACAAATCAAACAAACATGAAATAAACACAAAACAACCCTGAGCAAATAGACTTAAATACACTCCTGCATCATCATGTTCACATACACACATCTAAGCAGCTGAGT
The DNA here is from genome assembly GCA_900303245.1 of Selene dorsalis. NCBI lineage: Eukaryota > Metazoa > Chordata > Actinopteri > Carangiformes > Carangidae > Selene > Selene dorsalis. Next base: position 94,296 of record OMNW01035571.1, read on the forward strand.
CCAAACTTTTGTTAATAACCTCACTCACTCTCCTAGCTACATGTTTTTTTAACCTTCAAACCCACAATCATTTCATTCATTCCTGCTGTCTTGGCCAGGGCACTCTTGTAAAAGAGATTTTTAATCTCAAAGGGTAATTTTTCCTGGTTAAATAAAGCAATTTAGATCCACATGTTACATGATGTAGCCGTGAACTCCTATGAGGGTACATATTTACCATCAAAGAGGTCAGTTGAAGAACAGGTCCGTGCTCACTTCAAGCTCCATCACTGGCCATTTGCACAGTGGGATCTGGGGTAATAGTTGATGAAGGCACTCCATGGTAAAATGTTGGGTGAACTGAAAGCCTGGGGGAAGGACATTTTTACATTTGGACTGGATCAGAAAAAAACAAAAACATTTTCATTCAGTGTTGGAAAGCTCTCCACTGTATTTCACTTGGTTTCTGGCTTTGGTATTTAATAAGCGACACTTATGTTCAGGAGGAATCAGTATTATAAACCAAATAGTTTCCAATCAAACCTGTCAGTATGATGTCCTGTCATAAGTGACATCATTATGTAATTTTGATGTGATTGTCTCTGAGTGGGTTAACTATCACATTAACGCACTGGAATAAAATGCTTTGATAAAATGTGCATATAGAAAGACACCAGGTGTACAAGGCACAGAGAGATGTTAACACAAGTCAATTAAATGTGCCTCCCACCTGTGATGGAGAGCAGATTCATTTCTGTTTAACAACAGAGGAAATGAAAGTTCATTGGGTAATATTGTTGTGAAGAGCGGCCAGATGGGACAGCTTTCAAAAATAGTAATAGGGAACGGGGAAAAAAAGAATCAGCGGGCGAAAATTAGTTTATCACTCTGTGACAGTTGAAATGATAATAAGTTTGTTAGATTACTTTTGTTTAACCTTTCTTTAACCTTTTTTAAAGAAGAGAGCCCAATTTCACCGGAAATTATTGAGTTATTCACAGAGTTTGAGTGAAATCCAAAATGCGACAGCTTGATGTAGCTGGAGTAGAAATTACTGACTTTTAAACCAATTATTACATTTAGAGTTAAAGAAAACTCAAACGTCTTTGATAAAGACGTTTGAAAAGAAAGCTCTCAGCGGCGTTCTGCAAATGTAAAGTCCTTTATACAACAACAAATTAAGGAGTAAATGTACTTCAGTGTCACTTTAGTGCTAACAACTCCATGATAATGTCTCTGCTCATGTTTATTTCGTTCTTTAAAGGACAGTTTTTCACTATCAGAGCTGAACTGATAATAGGAAGAACATGTATGTCTGTTGTTGTGGAAATTGTTTGCTGTTTGCTGTTGGTGAATAATGATATAGAGACTTCTGCCGGCCAACATGTTTTTATTTCCTTGAAAGGAAAGGTCGGTCCTCATCCAAGCATTGATGGTAAAGAAAGGACTCTGGGCATGGGGAGACCTAAACATTTATACCTGAGGAACGACCTTAAGGTGTTTTTCACACCTTTTGGCCTGCTGCAGGGAGTGGCAACCCCCCTAGGGTGTATTTTTGTATCTAGGTGGGAAGTTAGGAGGTCTAGATATCACAATTAACAAATGGTTAAAACACAAAAGGAGACCTGACATTTTTGTGGAAAAACAGGGTATGGGAACATCTCAAGTGGTTGAAAGATAAAAACATGGTTGAAACATACACTGTTACTGTCATGAGAATTTATATTTGAAACTTATAAATAGCAAGCTGGATTCGTTAAAGTGTAAAATAAAGGCGATGTGGTCCAGATGGAGAAATGATTTTGCTGCAGGAGATGTGTGAGATGCCAAAAATAAACCGAAATCAGAGACGTACAAGTCATGTTAAAATAAAGAACCGGAAAAAGTGGAGAGGAGTTGTGGGCAGTGGGTTTCATTTGTTACAGTTAACACAGGGCACATGATTAGCCTTAATTACAGCCATAAATTAGAGCGGAAGTAGATTCAGGTGAAATATAAGATGGTGAGAGGGGACCTAAAAATAACTCCATCATGTTCAGTGTCAGCTTTGCTTTAAAAATCACTAGAAATGATTTGCTTTTCTCCGCATAATGAGCCGCAGTTGTTGCCTGGAGTGATCTGAAAAAGCGGTGGTCTGCTGGCTTTCACCGCTCTTCCTGCTGTGAACAAACCACAGCAATTAGGAGAGGCAAGATACATAATGTACAAAAGTCATTTATGATGGTATATGTTTAGAGCAACAATAACTCTTCCACAGGGTAAAGGCCATAATGTTTTATTTGGCTTCCTACTGAGAATACAATTGAGCTAGGTTTGAATTAACAATAATAAAAATAATAGTAATATCATCATTCAGCCACACTCTCTTGAGATCGTGTCGAGAGTGTGTTTGTGATCTTTTACAGTGGCAAAGGTCAGTTTGCTTGCTGTAGCGTCCAACCAAGTTTTGGTAGGAATTAAGTACTTTCTTAAAAATAGGCAGCGCACAGAAATAGAAATCAACTCTTTAAAAGACCATATATTAATGTTGCAATATCCTGTTATAACTCTCATTTATATTCAATAGATTAAACAGTAATCAAACCCATCAGTCCCACAGCACACCTACTGTATGCTCCAGCCTCCAGGCTCAGTGATTCTGTCATTCAACACTGCTGAAGCATGAAGTTGGATGAAAGAGAAGCTCCACCCAGGTTCTGTAATATTTGTATTAATTAAACAGTTTGTTTGCATTATATTCACAGAATACAGACTTGAAAAAACAAAACATTAGAATGTAAAAATCCTGCAAAAGCATCAGCTACAGCAGCTATTCTCAAATTATAACTGTATTACAAAGAGTAAACAAGATCTTTACATAAATATTATTAACAGTTGAGTTTGAGCTTTAGTTTTTAATTTTTTCATATTTTACTCACAAGTTCTAGTCCATATAACACTATGGGCTCTAATTTTGTACCAGGCGCAAGCAGGGCGCACAGTGGCGAACCCCATGCAGTGGTAATTTCATCCAGTGCAACACCGCGCGCAGTCAATTTGGTAGGCGGAGGTGCGTCGAGATGGGTGTGGCAGCGCAGTAGAGGGAGGTGTCGACAGATTTAGCTCGGCCTAGTGACAATTTTGTGCGCTGAAAGCTCACCAACTCCAACCGGGTCTACTTTCAGCACAAGGTGGAGGCGCAGCTGGTCGAGTGGTAATTTGGCTGATCGGCACACAGTGCGCACACATCACCAAAACCTCACAGGCAGGTTTCCAGAATGTCAGACACATTTCAATGCAATAAATAATCATGACAACCACTATTCAATGCAGCTATCTGAATCAGCACACACATTTATATCTATATCGATTGTCCTGTCACATCTGATGTCAGATCAAAGGCGGCTGGCACGAGTAATGGAAACTCAACCTGACTGAATGAACACAGCTGAAACTGTGATGCAAAAGCCTCGGCATCAGATAGTGGGTTTGTATTCGGCATCTCACAGCTCAGAAAATTCAAAAGAAAAGAGAAAAAGAGAGAGACACTCGCCGACAAGGGCCAGGCCTCAGAGCTTGGTGATGCATCATTTACACATAGGTGCTTCTGATTTCATCCCGGTTACGCATAGTATTTGTTTATGTAGTGATTTGTGCACACTACTCATCTTTGTTACATGGGATTTAAATATAGGTTGCTAAATGTGAGTGTCTTTATTAGTGGGAAAACGGTGTTTTTTGTTTTGTTTTTTTTTACACAGGGCAACGGTCTCCCACTCACGCCTTCTCCCCTCCCTCTTTCCCACTTGCGCCGGTAGGAGGGATGGAGGTGGGAAAGAAGAGTACTTGCGCCAGGGTGCGTGGCACACGAAAATTGCTAAGTGCACCTGGACACATGCCGTTGGCGTAGGGTAACTGTGCTACGCTTCGCTTCCACCTGGTCTAGGAAATTAGAGTCCTATGTCTTTGAGTGTAGCTTGTAGTGTAAACAAGGGGTGTCAAACTCATTTCAGTTCATTGGCAACATACAATGCAATTTGATCTCAAGGGGGCCGGACCAATCAAATAAAAGCATACTAACCTATAAATAACAAGAACTCTAAACTTTTCCCTTTGTTTTAGTGCAAGAAGAACAAGTACATTCTTAAGATGTGTACATTTAATGAACTGTCCTTTTATAAAACATGTTACGAACAACCTGAAAATTCCTTAAAAAAAATATGTGCAGTTCCAATAATATTATGCCTCTGTGTTCTATGTAATTTTTATACTTGGCAAATTCATCCTACTTGAGTCCTCCAGCAGGCCGGTTCTAAAACAGTTCTAAAATCCTTCATTAAGCAAATAAGAGGTTTTATAGAGTATGTTCATATTGTTTAAACCAAATGGTTTTAAGGTCAAAGTGAATGCACCTGAGGTGTCCACTGTGTAATTATCAATTGTACTGTACAATCTAAGTAGCAATGGGGTTAAATGTTGTTATATACACCAAGTAGCATTTCAAAGCAGTAAAGCAGAATTAAATGCATTTTTGGAGTTTGGATTGTGCTTTAAAAGATCTTTGTTTATACTCCAAAAGTGAGTGCCTTAGATAACACTGGGGAACAATTTGAAAAAAAAAATCTGTTGAGTTAGATTTTTATGCTGATTAAAACTAAAATTGGCATGCTGATTCCAAAATTGCAGTCAGTTTTTTTCTAGCACGTCAACTTTTTTCTCCACAGCTTACCCTCCAGATAAGTAAAATTCCACTTAGCTGTAGTAAGACTTGCCAGCTGATAAATTACAGTAGCCATATCCTTTGTAAAAACATAATAGTGTTAAATAAACATTGCAGTCATGCCTGTTTCTTTCATATTTCATTGTATGTCAATATTTGTAAATTTAAGTATAGTATTTTTCATATTTTTTTTAAGAAAACAGGAATCTTATAGTTCAAAAACTTGACGGATTCCGCACCCAAAAGTTAGATAAAAACAGCTGTCAGACCTAACTCAACAAAAATTGTGTTCCCCAGTGTAATCACTTTTAACTGCCTGCCTGAGCCGGTGTGTCCACACAAATCCAAGTGTGCACATATTAGAAATCAAGAAGCTGAAATTAGACTGATGTTTAAAAACAACATAGAATGTTGAACTTTCCCTTTTTATATCATGTTCTCTAACTTGCTTCCTATTTATTATTGCGTTATTTCAGTTATATTAATGCACGATAGATTTCTGTACTCTGCTGATATCTGCCATCTTCTTTGCTTCCTGGTGAAATAATAGTGATGTATGACTCAGTCGGATGCAGCTTTGTGACGTCTGTGTGTACAAGAATGTACAGGAAGACATCTGTTTTGCCTGTTCTCTCACAAAATAGATTTTAACATGTATTTTCTGTATGGTGCCTGGTGTATGGGCTCCTCTATTTTCAAGAAAGCTGTGTTCGAGTTCTTTCAGAATTAGGGCCAAAAAGGGTTTCTCCTGGAGGTGCACACCCACTAACCTTTCTCATCAGGGTTACATTGTAGAGACCCAGCAATCTTCTGTTGTTATGGAAAATGAATTGTGATGGCAGTGCAGCGAGAGTGGGGAATCAGATGGGCTTGATGCATCTGACAGTCTGTAAAGAAGCGGCAAGAGAAATCACAAAGATCTCTGAGTCTAGGAGTTCATGAGAGACAAAGCCAAGACATGTGATTGCAATCAGAGGGGAACAATGTTGTGTGTAATAACTGGTTGGATATCAGCTGTTACCAACATCATCCGCAAGGTACTCTCATCGCTGACAGTACATCCACCACAGAGCTTGATTAGGAGCGTCCGGGCGATTGGCAGAGGAGGTGGGGAAACATCATTTCACTCTAACTGCAAGTGCTGTCCTGCGTGTAAACAGAGAAACTTGTGGAGATTGATGGTTGTTGTGGTGCTGGGTGGTGGTAATAGCAGGCTATCTCCAGGCCTGTCCAGATTCCATTCAAACAGATCCCTCCCTCAGGTATCCAGATAAAAATCCCATCATGGGCGAAGGTGAGGACTGATAGAAACAAAGCTGGGGCCCAAGTCTTCACGTGGCCTTTTGTGTGCTCCATGGGGGTCTACGTGATACAAACTCAGCTTTAAGCACGTTTCCAGTCGTCTGCATGTAATGCAAGAGTCCATTATGCCTTGCATGGTTCAATTGATTTTGATGATAATGGCTTATATATCATTTCTCTTGCATTCATCCCAGCATAATTAATGTGTATAATTAAGATTTCCATTACAACAGAGCAGATGTTGTTAGCTTCATGCTGATAATGGACTTAGATCAGACTGAGATAAATTTGCTTTGTTGATTAGGTTAGAAATTGCTCAGCTGTTTAGTTTTGACTTTGAGCTTCTTGTTCTGAATTATGTAACCAAGCCAACAGCATATGACAGTTCCTTTGTCTTTCAAGTGCCTCACTGCTGTAAATGAGATTAAGAAGATGTGAAGTACGTAAATTACAATTCATACAGGGGCTAAGTGATTGATTTTATGACAGAGTGGGGGGGCTCATGTCCAGTGGGGTTGTTCACTAATTTGGTTGGTGGTTGATGGTGGTTCATTTTCTGGCTCCTCCACTGCCCTTGCATGGGCAAGATATACTGAACCAATATTTGCCTCAGATCAGGGCGTGAAATTAACTTTTTTCCTCTGCCATTGGCTAGTGACCTCCAAAAATTTAGCACCCAAACATATTTTTCACCAGCCAAATGAAAAAATCATGCCTTTTTTGACTACATGTAATTGCCTTAGGTTTTTAGTAGGAAAATCTAACTTAAGCAACATTTAAACAAGACAATTATGTAGAGATAAAATTACATTATCTCTATTTTATTAAGTCTTGTTTCATTTTAAAGTATGACTGTATCATCATGTTATAAAAACATTCAAAAATGCAACATTTTCCTTTGAATAAACCAAATGTCTTCGTATAGCCTAGATACAAGTCAGTGGTCCAGAAATGTGTGTTTCTCTTCTATAATACACATTCTACATCTCGAAGGTGACGTCTTTCTGTGTACGGGCTTCCTTCACCTTTCAAATGGGGCAGAGCTCTGTGGGAAACAGTAGGAGAGACACAGCCCGAAGGAACGGGAGAATTGGGTCCATGGAGTTGTGTTGGGTTGTGAGCACGCATCAAGTGCATCAAAGTTTTAATCGACTCGCCGCCGATCAGCTGTTGCTAGGTGTGCATATTTAGGGTTGTTCAACAGTTCTTTTCAGAGGCGATTTATAATAAGCAGGATAATGAGAAAGTTGTTATAGAGAAATAAACACTGACAAGATGAACAGAACACCAACGGTTCGCGGCAGGGTTCTGTTCATCTTTTTGCATCAGTATAGGGGCTATAGAAATCAACTCTGAGGCACAGCAATTGCAGATGTGTGTTTTTGTTTTACATGCCAAACCCATTTTTTACACTCCATTGGCGCTTGGCGGGTGTTAATTTTACGTCCTGCCTTAGATACATTATGTCATTGGTATGCAGGTGTGTGTTTATGTGTTCGTGAATGATAGAAAAGCACTCTGTAGAAAAAAAGTGCTACCTCTGAGGCTGTTGGATTGTTTGATTTTTAGAAACTGGGGACTGAGTTGTAATAAATGTTGACACGATGACTCTGTGATCTGACGGTTCTGTTATAACTACAAAGGTGCCACAAGACAAACTCATGTTTTAACACTGAAAAAAGGAGCTGTGACAGGGCCTGGAGCTGGGGAATGTCACAGTACAGTTTTTGTTATTTTATCTGGAAATCAGTAAATAGCATACCTTGTTTGTTTCATTACCTTATATTCATGTAAGGAATACACAATTAGTGTATCAGTTAGATTGTAATCATTATGATCTATATGTGAATATAATATATGTAATATATGTACATACATTTATATATTAAAGTACATACAAAATAAAACAAAACAACATATATAAAACCTTTTAAATATACATGTTTACACCATATATATCCTCCCCAGAGCCTGTCAGTGTATGCTGATATTATATACAGTAGGGTATAGTAAAGGGACACACTAGTAAATGTTATGTCTTACATTTCAGTATGAGATAAAGGGGAAAAAAGAGTTATAATAATCATCCAGTTGGAGTCAAAAAATCGTCTTGGACCAATGAAATCCCCTGTATTACATTTTACATCTACTGTATTGTCATCCAACTGCATTTATCACTTGACTACTTTGGTCCAATAAGGATTGAGTGATCATCACTGTGTACTGTAAAAGATATGTTAGTTTAATTAGCTGAGGATGGATAACAACCTGCAGACAGGTCAGCAGTGTAGGATCTGAAAGGTCCAACTGAAATCAGCATTCATCAGTCTGGCTGATATATTGACTTTTATCTGCTTGTTACATGAACATCGTATTATTATTAAATTTGTCGGCTGATGAGTGTACTGAAATGCCAAAATATGTTTTAGGTCAATTTGAAACTGTCTTTATTTACAGAAAACATGACAAGTTGGTTTATGCTCCACAACTCTACAAAAATGAGGGATCAGGATCAGCCTGAAAAATCCAGTATGAGTCCAAACAATTATTATTCTTTTCAGTGCAAAAGAATCACATTTGTGGACCCTTTCCCATGCTTGAAAACTCATAATATTCTGCACATGCATCAGAATTATATTTTGAATTTTAAAGTCATTGGACATGGGCAGGGCAAAATGGCTTACTAGAGCCCCCTTGAAATTTTAAAAAAGGGAGCACCCCCACTGTGTCTCACCTACACGCATGAATCTTGGTAGGCTCATAGAACGCGTCAAGACGACCAAAAAATCCTCTTGGAGTGAAGCTCTGACAATTTTTGGCCATTGTTGGCAATTTCCACTCCTGGTATTTGAACAAACTTTAGATTTTGCAAACCTCAACTGCAGACCTTGGTGGTAACAGGAAATTACCAGTTTTTACTCTGATAGTAATCCAACATACTTGACCCCATCCACTTCATTCCTGCTCTAAAACGTGCTCAACAAGTTGGTGAAGCTAAATGATGACCGCTGTGAAGTTTTCTGTAATGGCGTCCATGTTTGTTTGTTCATCCCTTTAACACGCTCATATTTTCCTGAAAATTGAGACACAGGTGGAGAATGACCTATTTCCATCTGATAGGGGACTCCGATCACTTTGATGATTTGCTATGATAATTTAAATGGCACTCCCACATACTTCGTCCAAACAGCTTCAACATTTCTGGACTTATTAAGAGCCCCACATTGAACACCTCCATATGCTCGTATTCAGTGTCACTCATCGCCCCCCCCTTGTGGAAACAGGAAATGACATGTTTTACATTGACATGCACTAATGCTACACTACACTTCATTTTGTGGCCACATGATGATCAACAGGTTGATGAAGCTCCATAGCGACACCTGTGTGGTCTTGTGTAACAAGCTGCCCATGGCAGCGCAGCGACTTTCAATCCTTCACCATCTAACATCAACATGCATTGTCCAAATTGGACAAAATTAGATATGTGTCTTTAGAGACCACAACCTGAACACATCTGCATGCCCAAATTTGCTTACACTCTTAGTGCCACCTAATGGATGAATGAAATGTTACGTTTATTTATTGCTCCCAGCATGTTTTTTCTTGTTTTTTTCTTTTCTTCTTCTCAATTGGTTTACGAATACTTCAGGTGTTGATGATGATTTTCTACTAACACTGACTGTTAATTAAGGGGCATGGCCACAGAATTGTGGCGACTTTTGATCCCTCGCCATGAAACATCAGTTCACTATAACTCCATCATGCATCATCCTGGTCAAAATTTTATTTACATGTTGAGAGTCCACCCCTGGACATGTCTGCATACTCACCAGAGTTTTTAAGTGCTGCACGCCTTGTCCATTGCCATGCAGCCCCTGCTGGTTGCTTTCACACCCAAGCTTCGCGAGGCACACCGCAAGCCTGCCACGTGGGTGTGGGAGTGCGAGGGCCCATTCAACGCTGCTTGCAGCTTTAATTAATATTTATAATATTACTCTTTTTTTCTGAAAGGAGGAGATAAAGGTCTTGGTGCTTCCGAGGACCAGCGGTTACGGAGTGGATTTTTATGCTGCAGCAAAAAAAAAAAAAAAAGCATGCATTTTAATTTAAGTTGAACTTTAATCTATATGTAAAACACAGTGTATATGCATAATATATGCAGAGGTAGAATAAAATAATAAAAAGCGTGTAGTGCTTTAAATATCTAAGTACAATGATCATTATAACTGTGTTGCTGGTAAAAAGTACACTGTCATACTGAGCAGTGTGTTTTAGCACAGCATGTCAGCAGTTTACATGCATGGCTTTTATCCTAGACTGTAATAAACCATCCTGCTCATGCACTCCCTTTTATATTGTAATGGGGAATGTTCAAGTCTCGTCTTTGTCTTCCTCTGTGTACAGTATGTTCATCCTCCAATCTGTGATATCATTTCCCCACTGTGACAACCCTCCTTGGTGCCATCCTCTGAACAGAGCTACTTTCCATTTTTCACTGTTTGTGTCTCACATCAGCATTAACATGGACATAAATGTTTCTGAGGAGCCAAATAAGATTTACGTGACAATCAAAATCTACAAGCATTCTCAATGAGTTTGACTTGGTGATGGAAAAAACATGCTTGTTATAGGCTTCAGAATACATCATATGCCAAATACATTCAGTCTGATCCATTCAAACCCTCAAATACATGTGGAACTTATGTTTAGCTGTCACATACTGTCAGTCCGGTTGTCGCTAGGTTTTAGAAGTGTGCAAATACAAAGATAAACATGAAACTGTATGTGGGGAGTGAATAATGATGGGTTTGCTGAAACTGTCAGACTTTCCCAGATCACAGCGTGCATACAGGAGATTATTCGTGGGGAAGTGACATGTGGATGACGTGAAAGCTGTACACAATTACTATTATAAAGACTTCAAGGGGACAGTGGGAGTCATAAATCTTCAAGAATGTGGCCACATTCAAGAAAACCTGCTGACTGATTCTATGCTCAGCAACATTTAAAATGCTTTTATTTAACGTTTCATTTTTTTCAAAAGAGGCAGATGTGGTATAGGAACAGAGACATGTAGTATTTGAATACTGTAACACAGTTTAAATACTGCATTAATATGTTCCAGTTTTAGCTGACTGGTGCAAAAGGTGGTTGCAGTAGTGCTTTATAGTTACTGAATAAAGTGATGTATGGCCAAACCATCACCTGCATGATTTTAACAATAACAGCCTATATATCAAAGTGTAGAGGAATCAGAAATTATCAGCAACAATTTCTATGCCTCAGAGTATTATTCAAGCGCCTATTCTTTGATAATGCTTTGAGTAATGAATCCTAATGCTTAAGGTATCCAATGATATCTTATTGTCCAATCAATTGTAACATAATGGCAGTTTCAGGTCCAGGCCTATTTATTTTATCCACTTTCTGACGATCAAATTGAATTAACAAGTACAAAGTGCAGGAGCCGACTATGCACAGACAGTTTCATTTTAATACATGATCTTAAGAAAATATTATTTAATACCTCAATTTAATGTCATTAAACTGTTATCTCAGGATAACAGTAACTAAAAAGTCAATATCCATTCTCACGTGGGAGACTGTGTAACATACATAATAATGGAAGCAAAATGTCACTGAAATGCCACATCTTTGTAACCAATTAAGAGAAAGTGATACATTTAATTTTACTGCCTCCCTCGCATCACACAAAGAGTTTGCGAGGAATGATTGAAAATACTTCCTGGTTGTGGGTTATTCTCTTGAATTATTATTGGGTACGTTTACCCAATAATGAAATGAATGTCACAGTTATGGATTGACCTCTAAAACCTGCAGTGACGCACATACTGTAGATACATTTTCACATGTATACTGTACACTACCTCTTTCACGCTGTGATCTGTAAATGACAGCGAGAGCAATATAGGAATGAGATGTTCTGCAAAGATGCTTCTGTGAATCTAGGAGCAAAAAGTGGCTGTCAGGACTTTATAGAGCTCATTAGATTCGGTATACTAAATTTTTCAAAAACCTGTCCAATAAAATATGTATGAAGTACATGAACTTGAATGTCATGTAAATACACATTTTCATATCTCTGACTGTTATATAAATTTTTAAGGACCAATTAATTTTTGCCTGCATTTTGTGTCACATGAAGGTATAACACTTATGTTTATCCAACTTTAGATCCAATCCAGATGTATTATACAGTACACCACATATCATTTGCTATGTAAACATAATTATGTATGAAATCTGAGAGCTTGCTCAGCACTTCATAGGCTCATTTGCTTGTAATTGAACGTGGGATAGCATGCATTTGACCCTACACACATTCGACTTGGATTGAATCACTGTCTAATAAGGGTACATTCACGTGTAATTACAGCGTACAAACATGTATTCAAAACTACATGATGACAGGTCGAGCCAACCATAAGTATCATCGGGCTGTATTTCCACCAACTGAATTTTGAATAATATAATAATACAGTATGGTTAAAGTGACAAGCCAATATTATGGCAGTGCATCATCTGACAAAAACAAAACATAGTATCCAAATCTTCACAAACACAAATTCATGTACATCACCTTATGCTCCTGGCTGCTCATTAGTGCTTACAGATCTTGTTCAGTTGGTCTTCCCCAATAGCCCCTTGGTTCAGGTACATACCACATTACTACAATTTCCAGGACTGGATTCTGGCTGCGAAGTTCCCTCTCCTCATGTTTCCCGGCTCTCTGCACCGACAGCCCTCAAATAAGGACAAATACAAATCAGTCTTAAATAAATAAATCATTTCCATGCGTTTCACTTCTCTCTTTTGCGTAGCACACTGCATGGGAATGAGAATTGCAGGGATGCTTGAACATGTGCTCATTATCCCTGCACACATGAGCTCCTGCTTTGTGTTTAAGCATCAGCATAAGATCCAGGAGCCGCCACGTTGGCTTGGAACACAAGCACAAGCCCTGTCACACTTTTCTTACTTACAGGTTGCAGGTGGGTGGATTTCAAACCACTGTGTGCCCACAGTATGTTTATTTTCACATAGCTTCAAAATAATTAAATATAAACCACACACAGCAAACAAGTGTAAGTATATAAAAACATTTACAGTCTTAGAAGGATAATCCATTACTGTATGTATAAAGTGTGAGTACAGCTGCAGCCATGGTAAAAGCAAACATGTTTTAATAATAGTCTGACAATTAGCATGCTGCTTACAACCAAATGTTTACAATACAAAACTACACACACAGAGTATGCTCTGTCTAACCAACAGTAATGTACACTGTAGAGAATAATAGGGACTTAGTTTAGATCACTAAGAAATATTTAATTCCAACAATTGCTGTGTGACTGCTTCAGGGAGCCCAGGTTGCTCTGAATGTGCCACAATATGTCTGTCTCATAAAAGTACATTTAAATATCAAATGGTGAGACTGTATAAATCAGTTGGTTACTTCAGCACCATGGACAGCATCGTGGTTTTCTCAACACACAGCACAGTGAGGCGGTGGCTGGAGATTAAAAACAGTTTGTGCCGAAATGTGTATGAACAAACTTGAGAAGTCAGTAAAGTTAGTAGCCATCTTTAACAAGTAAACTGATGAGCCTTAAAACTAATTACAATATAACTGATTATAATTGAAACATGACAAAAATGACCTCCTTCTCTAATATATCACAGGGTACAGCAAACTAGTCTCCCTTCAATAGACAGTTGGGCTGCAACAGTGGGATGTTTTGACACAGAGTCCACGTCACTGCATCACACCGTAGCCATCCCTTCAAGCGTCACTACTTAAAGTCTTTACGAATTATGGTAAGCCAGCAGAACAATAAAAAGCCTTCTGGTAAAAGTTAATATGCAGCAGCAATAGCAACCAGTAAACATTACTTGTAAGCTACAAATGAAAAAAGACGCTAATGCGCAAACATGTCAGTCTGTGAAGAAATCTATAAGTCAGGAAATACATGGCCCCTCTAACAAAACACAGGAGCAAGCATGTTTCTGAGAAACTAATTGTCCAAGCCTTTCAATACTCAGGAGGTTCACAGTCAGTGTGTGCATGACCCCAGTATGTGTGATTCCTCCATCACCACAGACTGCTGCAGCAGTGTTTTTCAGATGTAGCCTTAAATTAAACCCACTGTTTAGAAATTCAGGCTTAACTGAACATTTGATGTTGCTGTCCAGAATCCAAAAACCTAACTACAGCAACACAGGGAACCTTTTTCATTTTCATAAATTACCTGCTCATATTAATCTGACATCTCTGCTATTCAGTTCCTGAGTGGAATTATTATTCTTGTGACATTTTTTTCCCTTTTTTTAATGGAGGTAAACACTGAGGGAAATAGAGGGGAGAGAGTAAGTGTAAAAGTGAGACATGCTTGAATGAAAACTGAATGAGACCTGGAACAGTGTTCTGGTGACCTTTTCTAATTGAGTGGAATGAAAATTTTGGATAGGGTTATACCGTAATGCGTAGATGACATTTGCATACATACGAGCCATTAGATTACTTTTTAGGTTTTGAATGGAATCCATACTGTATTAAAAGTAGGTCAAATGTAAGAGGAGCACATGGCTCTTCTGGCACAAAAGCAATGTCAAGGCAGAAATTATGAACGCTGTGAGGCAGCAGATTTGGAGTCCACATGGGACATTTACATTTGTTAAAACACTGTGAAATGCAACCAACATCAACTAACAAAGTGAGTTTAAATTCCAACAACCAACCAATCATGTTGAAAAGCAAACAGACTAAAGATAATCTATAACTCAGCTGTGTTGATGGGTCATTTGTGAGTCTTAGTGAAACTATTATTATTACTATGTATAATTAGCTGTTAACAGGAGGTGGCTGCGAAGTGCAAATGGATGCACAGAGTATCACTGGATTACTTTGATACCTCAGAAAACTTAAAAACCATTATGATTTCCCAGGAAGATTTAGACTTGTAATGATAATGATAGTGGTTTTCATCTCTAAGCTGATACATTCACGATTCACCTCATGTCTGTGAGATAAGACTTCACTGAGTTATGAGTCTAAGAAGGGGCACAAATTTTGAAAATTGCAGCAACTGCATGTGTCACACCCGGTTGTTATATTCATTAAAGGTGAACAGTGTATTGTTTTTTTCTCTATTTTTTTTTTTTTGGTTGTTGTTGTTTTTCTGGATAGAGATAAGATGAAGAAGACAGCAGCTCCAACAAAAGTACTGCACTGGCACAGTCAAAGTAACACAAGATTAAATGGGTGGTTTGTCATCTTGAAGACCAAAATGTGTGAGTAAAATCATTAGTCAACAGATCATTCAATCGGGACCTCTTAAAATAACCATTTTGTCATTACAAGTGACATGACCCAAGTGGCAGTTTTAGGAACTGCAGTTTTTTGCATTTCTGTGTTGGATTTATTTTTCAGCTCCAGAGATTTCTGCTTGATCTTGTGTGTGTGTTTTTTTGTTAAGGAATGCATATTTACTGCATCCCAATTTTGTGTGCCTTTTGCCCTGATGGATCAAAAATAATATTTTTTTTTATTTTTGGAACTGATCACACGGCCAAAACCAGTCTCAGTCTCATATCCATCTGGTTTAGTAATTCCTTTAAAAAATGTCTACTATTATATCTAATATCAATTCTTATGTGTTTCAAGTTTCAAGATTTTTTTGTCATTTTCTCCTGTGTGCTCGCATACACAGAAAAGAAGGAAATAAGGTTTCTCATCAGTGTCACCAGTGCATTAAAAAGTCAATAAAATAAGTTAAAAATGTAAAACATTGAAGAAAAACTAAAACAAGATAAGATAAATAAACTAAGTGATGTTATGTTGTTGTGTTTATATTATTTTGTCCCAGAACGCTCTCGGCATAATACCACAATAATGGTGTATGTTCTGCACCAGGAACTGATGCGGTGATTCATGGAGACTGTCGCTTAATGCTAAATAAAGCTTTAGGCAAACGTTTAGCGGTGTTAAGTGATAGCAATGTCTTTTATCCTCAGATGTGACTGAATAATCACTAAAGAATGGAAACTTAACTAAAATGAATAATTATGCATCATGCACACTCCTTTTCATTTCATTTATCTAATTCTAGGGAGAGAGCAGCTGTTTCAGCAGGCAGCCATCGTCAGTATCACCACATTTCAGCTGAGCTTTTACTTGTTTGCAAACAGTAACTGTCTGAAAGTGGTGACTTTTTTTAGTTTTTTGTTTTTTTGTTTTTTCTCCAGGACTGTCTTTGTGCTTGTCTGTGCTATCAACCCCATGAGAAAACAAGGAAATGTTTTTATTGTTGACTGAGCATCTGGCTTCAGTATTTAGGGATGTGGATACAATCACAACCCTCAGTAAACATAATATAGCTTCGTTTTAATGAAGGTGCAGAGGAAGATGTCATGTTTTAATTCCTTATTTGTTTTCGCTCATTACCTCCCTCTTCCCTTGCTTCAAATGCAGCAATCTGCGACACCCGCCCCCCTCCGCTGTGGTCCTTTCATTTTTCCAAAGACAGCCTTGTAAGTGTGCACACACATTGACATTTTGGGGACAGGATTACACAGGCAGACTGACGCCTTCACTGATGGCCTTGAGAAATGTTGTCACAAATTGAGACAAGTGTCAGACCTGTATAAATTTATCACAAAATTAACACTGTGACATAAACCCTCTTCCTCCTTACTGCGCTTGTGTGTGTATATATTCTGTATCTACAGGGGATAAATGAGGCATATATTCACTATTGACTTCCCATGACCCTCAGCTGCAGTGTGTTGCTTCGGTGCTCTCAGTTGACTAAAATGAATGTCTTCTCTGGTGAGAGCTTAAGATCAAGTATTATACCTCGAGTGCTTTGAGACAGGAAAAACACTATTTGCTTTAAAGGACACTGACAGAAATCAATCAAACCCACCATTCCCAGGGTAATTAACACTCAAAGTTCTCCACAGCCAGCAGGAAATTGAGTTTTCAGAGCCTGGTAAATCATCTTTTTTGCACTAAACACTGCTTCTTGTAATGTTATATTAGTGTAACGTACACATCACCACAAAATGGGATTGTGCCATGGACCACTACAGTACACACACTTCACACTTACATCTCAAAGCTGAATATAAAAAGGCAGAGGCCAAGGGGAGTGGACCTGATGACAAATAGATAAATTACTTCTAAGACAGTTTTATCTCCTCTTTGTTTTGGATGCATGAGTCCCATGATGAACCCCTTCAGAGCTTTTTAAATAAGAATCTGAACTGTGAAACCTCACACTGGCAGCTTTCAACACAAATATCGTTAATTAACTCCAACCATGTCGGCTCACCTTTACTATACTACAGCAAGAACCAGAGTATGAACCAAAGGTCCATTTTTGGTCTGTGTAAGGCCTGTCAGTGTGAATCAGGTGTAAGGCAGGAGACTTGTGCCACTATAAATGATTCTGTGTAACGTCACGACCATTCCTCCTACTCACACAGCATGTGCATTTTCATGTGATGATCTAACATCCAGTCTGATAGGTATTTATCTGTTTGTTTTTATTTATTTATTTCAATTTCAGTCTGTGCAGCAGCTGCAGCTACAAGTGTTTGTATAGGATGGAGACTACACAAAACAAGGCTAACATTAGCTTCGTAGGACATCTAGCTCTTTCTTCCTGTGCAGTGGATATGTATAGCACAGATAGAACATTTCTTGCCATGTAGTGGTCACTGCCAGCCAATCAGACATAGGTTGATTCAGGCACTTCCCTCTGCCCTCTTAAGCAGCCTCAGTATAGTTAACAGAGATACAAGCTTTCTAATATTCTGTTTTTTTCCATTTTCTGTCCAACATTTCATCAACATGGATCTGAGAAAATAAGAGAAAAATTAAAGAGAAATTTTGAAACAAATGATTAAATTTTCTATGTTTCTAGTTTCAATTTCCTATTAAGAAAATTGAATTCATAGGTGTCAGACTGGTTATTTCTGTCTCGACACTGTGTCGACTGCCCTTCAGAACAGAGTAGTGTTCACTCTTAATAATGATGAACCTTCAGGAACTGAATGTGAATAGGTCCATTGCATCTCCAGAAACACTCGGTCGGTCTTTCACTCTTATTTCACTTAAATTTTCCTGCAATTAACTGTTGGGCAACATTTGATAACTGATCTTATGACTGGTCAAGTTACTCATCTTTTATTAATTGTTTCATCGACTAGTCCAACTAACAAACCAAAAGTTAAAAATATTCATTCTGCTGTAATAGTACCAGAGACAGCAGTGGGTGTCCACATCTGAAATAAAACCCTGTGTCCTATAAATAATTTCTCATTAATTTACAACACAAAAAACTTTTCTTAAGAAACATAATGCTTGCGAGATTTTTTTTTTTGTGTTTATTGGCGTAATGAGGAAATGTTGTTCATTAATGCTTCCACCAAGTAACAAAATATTGATAATGACCGGACTGCACCAACATGTTTTTGGTCCCTATCTGCTCTTGGAATAAAACACTGTCAGGGAACACCATTTCTTCCTCAAATATAATTGGCAAAATAAATTTACACTGAAGTTAAAGATACCCAGTGAAGGTTTATTTTGGTTATAAAAGAGTCTCATATTATCGTGGATGAAGCTACATTACCTACACTTGTTTATGTGTCCGTTTCCGACAAATATATCGTTTTATCTTTGTAGTTATTTTGATATTATTAATTATTCGTCGACTCGAGCGATTTACGGCAACTGACTACGCACATGCGCCGACAGAGATTAGCAGAGCTATTTGGCAGAAGATGGAGAAGATAGCCACTTTAATAAACTTTCTGGAAGATATGTTCCAAACAATTCATTACCTTTTAGAATTATTGTCAATTGATTTTCTTTCAAATGTCTAATTGATCAACATTCTAGCATCACTTCATAGAGAGCAGAGCTCCCCACCTCCTGTCCATGTCAACATTTCACTGACTGTGTATAAATGCATCTAAAACCTGGCCTGATGCCGGACAAAGCAAACCTCATGTTATTCCACCTAGTCTTTGAGACAGCAAACAGACCACAGACTCCTGGATGGAGGTAAAAACGATGGATTATACTTGTCAAATGCAGCAGTTTGTTTCTCTGAGCTGCTGTTTGTTTGGACTTGAGGAAACGGTGGCAGTCGGTGACTCACAGACAAGACAAAGCTTCCAGAGAAGAGACAGGAGGAGCAGCTGTGCTGTAGAAAAGTACAACAACAAACAGAGAAGTTCACCTTTGTAGCCCCACAAAATGAGGCAGAGCGGTAATGGGGCAAGAAGTTGAAAATGTGTTAGTTCATGCTTCTTACACACATTATGGGGAGGGAAATGCACTTCTATGGACAATCAGCGCTCTTTTCAATATGGCAGGAAAGAGGAATGAGACTTGTCATTCTCCAAAGTTGTGATAAAATTTTATCGATGCTGTCCTAGATATTGTGTGTCACTGAGTGACAGACAGATGAGCCGCTGGTGCAGATCCATAGCTCTCTCTTGATTTTATCATAGGGGACAACAGAGAAAAAAGACCGAGCTCCTGTGCTTCTGCTGCTGCTGCTGTTGTCTATCCGTCATGGTCAGCAAGGAACAAAAAAACTAGAGCAACAAACCTGTCATCACTCTTTGGCAGATTTACCACGGGTGTTATCTGTTGTTTACTGGAAGTAGATGACAGAAAAGTTTGTGGACACCTGTGGTGGAAGACTGACTGAGGCAATGACACTGGAGCGGGTGTATTATTAGTTTCCTACTGATCTCATTTACAAAGTGATTGGTTTTTGTGTGATGTCTGCACGCCCCGCTGAGATACACAGACTAAAGAGTGACTCCCTCTTTGTTGCATCCTCCTCACCCAAGCTTGCTTTGTAACAGCAATCCCACAATAACAAGATCCCACTCCTAAATGTGCCGCTCAAACGATGGACAAAGTTTCACGCCTGACACAGAGTCAGAGAGTGCAGTGTCCATGCTGCAGAGTCTGGAGTACAGTCAAGTGGATGTGAATGCTGTGGTTCAGGAATGTCTTGTTCATTTCATGATCATTTAGATCAGGGGTGGGGAACCATGTGCCATGGAGAGCACATGGTTCACCACCCCTGATTTAGATCGACTACTCAACTCATGCGAACGGGTTACAAACTGATTACTGATTAAAACTTGCGATTAGGAGTCTTGTACCAGTGAAGTTTTACAGTAGACAGTTTCTCAGCAAAACACATTGATTACACTGGGGAACACAGTTTCTGTTGAGTTAGGTCTGACAGCTGGTTTT
Organism: Selene dorsalis; assembly: GCA_900303245.1. Classification (NCBI taxonomy): domain Eukaryota; kingdom Metazoa; phylum Chordata; class Actinopteri; order Carangiformes; family Carangidae; genus Selene; species Selene dorsalis. Next base: position 114,587 of record OMNW01035571.1, read on the forward strand.
AACTAATGTTTGGGTGTGGAATCCAAAACTGATCTCAGTTTTTCTCTGTCACGTCAAGGTTTTGAACTATAAAATATGAAAAATACTGTACTTAAATTTACAAATATTGACATACAATGAAATGTGAAAGAAACAGGCATGACTACAATGTTTATTTAACACTATTATGTTTTTACAAAGGATATGGCTACTGTAATTAATCAGCTGGCAAGTCTTACTACAGCTAATCAGTGGAATTTTACTTATCTGGAGGGTAAGCTGTGGAGAAAAAAACTTGACATGCTAGAAAAAAACTGACTGCAATTTTGGAATCAGCATGCCAATTTTAGTTTTAATCAGCATAAAAATCTAACTCAACAGAATTTTTTTTTTGTTCCCCAGTGTTATGTGTAACACACAAACTCGGTGCATTTCCTTCCTCTTAAAGAACATGCAAATGCAATATAGCATGGTATTTACAAAAAATATATGTCACGTTTCACGTGGCTGTCTATAAATGCAGATGTTGCATATCTAAACATTTATCATGACAGTAGTCGTATTGAATGTTTTAGGAAGGCTTGTTTGGTCTGTGACAAGGAAAATGCATTTTGAGATGTTTTCGCATTTTCTTGTATA
>OMNW01035572.1:0-41078 GCA_900303245.1 Selene dorsalis
GGGCGTCTGCTCTACGCACTGAACCACCCGACGCCCCAACCCATTGTTTTCTTGTTAGGACTGGGTTTCTGAAGTCCCAAATGTAAGCCCTAACGCTACGGTGATCGCCGGCGTACCTCTGAAATGCAGGCTACCTATTTATCATACCAAAATGCCAACAGAATATTTGAAAGTGTACTTGTGAAGTCTTTGGAGCTGTCACAGCAGTAGCTGGAAAATATATTGTAGAAATAATCTATGATAAGTAAAAGTAAAAGTCGTATTACAAAGGTGAAGGGAATGAGATGTATTTAAAGAGTTAAAGGTTCAAGTACATCTATGAAGAAAATTGACCCTTGCTCTGATCAGTGTATCATTTACACAGAACTATTATTAGTCATGCATGTGTGTAAGCATCATTATCTCTCTGCACAGCTTCTCCTCTGCAGCCCTTGGACTGTCATGAACTCATCATTGGTTTTGTATGGAATACATTGATCTGAAAAAATAACTAGTAACTACAGATGCTAAATGAATGCAATGGAGTAGATGATTTAGGAATAGAAATAATCTAAAGAGTAATGCAACTTATCACATTTGTTGATTGGCAATTGTAATAAAAGTGTGTTTAAAGCAGCTTGCACATATTGTCATCTACATTCAGATGATGTCATCACTTCACTTTGCTCCATATAGTGTGAAATAATGATGCCCCGCAAAGACTGGGATGCATTTCTGAAATGCACACATCTCAAACTGGAGTTGAATTTTGTTACAGAGTGATAGTGACAGCCCGTTGGCCTCAGGGGTAGTTGGAAGGGCAGCATGTTCTCCTGAGTTCTAGCCTACTGCTTCTGCCTCAGCCCCACACACGAACAATGCATGAAATGTTTGTAAAGCCCGGAAACCTCAAGCCATGCATTTCCTTTGCCACCTAACATAATATGACATGTATCCCTACAGCAATGCAGATTTAATGCTGCATAGTCTGGCTTTGCTGACTGCAGCAACGTGGGATCCTATTTGGAATTTGGTACATCTACCTCATGAAAGAATAAGTTCCTTTTACCAACCTGACAATGCTAAAATTGAATTGTGGATTCTTTTGTAGCCTGTCATTGACGGCCCAGCTGAGACAGAAATCATAGTGAAAACTGCAAGAGGCACATTTCTTATTTACCTTTAGTGAGGTGTAACTGCTCCTTCTGTGTGTGGCAAGCAAAATGAGAGTGACGGTTTTAAATGCTCAGTGGAATATGATGTCAATCTTGTGGTAGTTTATTGTGGGTACTGGTTCATGGGGAAATGCAGTGCTGTGTTTCCTTAAGACTTCACATATGAAGGCTAGTTCACATTTGTCACTTTACCTCTGATGGTAAATAAGTCACAATACCACATAAAGGTCTATTGGTCATCGCACCCTTTATAAATTGTCTGCGGTTCATCCTACTGCATACATTGCCTAGCTCTCATTGTCATAGAGTTTCTGCACAGTGATGACTCATGGGGCCTGTTAAACTATAACATACTGTAAATATGCAGTGCCTTAGTTTCCATCAAGGAGCAATCATCTGCTGAGGAGCTAAAGACTTATGCCATAAAGTAATCAAAAACATAGTAATCACTGTACTTAAATCAGATCTCCAGGACAAAATACATTATAATAACATCATATGGCAGCCTCTTCTCCTCAGTTACTTCATTACCCCTGATGTCAATTTCTCATATTTGCTGAGACACGCGCAATTCTCCAGGGCGTTGTTGCAACAAGAAAAGCTGCATCAGCAGTGGGATCTTCTGAAAAAATTCAGCTGGGAGCGAAAAAAGCCACGGCAAACAAATCCAGTTTCTATTTTGATTTATTGCACTTTGTAATTACAACAACCGAAGGGCTCTGATGTGCAGATATTCAAGTACAAGCTGATTTATTTTCTTTCCACACTGAGAAAATTGTTACACCCTCATGTAGTTTGGTTATTGTAGTGTCTATATGTATGTCTGTGCATGCAAACATTCATTGTGCAAACGTGAACACATTTGGGGAAATGAGTGCTGATGTCTGCAGAGTAGAGGGAAGTGGATATAAGCTGAGTATGTGATACTGGTGCTGTTCAGTTCAGCGTCAAGACGTCTGTCCATTTTAATTTGGAGGCAACAATTAAACAGTATAAATGAGGCTACAGAGCAGCCGCCCTTTGGGAATGAAACTAGTGGTCCATGTGTCACAGTTCATTCATGCATTCGATTCTCTGCCTTCCTTTTTCACATCACTATATCCCCTGCCATTTCAGACCATGCCACACCCACTTTGTCTGCAGTCACCACACGCCCCCCACCCACCAACTCTCATGTGTTGCATGCACTCACCACTAGGTGGTCTATTGTGCTTTCCACACTGTAATTTGGACAGGGGTCAAGCAGCCCTTGAACTCTCTCCTTAAAAGTCCAGTTCACTGAAATCACAAAATGTCTATCTATTCTCATTTATTTTCTCTCTTGCAAATATAGGTTCATTCTTGACCTTGGTAAAACACATATGTGACAGAATATTCTTGATCTTCTTCCAAGGGTATTTGTAATATCTTTGGAAAAGAAAAAAGGTATGGGGACCTTGAGTTAATGTTACTATGACAATGATAATTTCATTTGGATAAATCACTGGGTGCATTTTAACACTGACAATAATCATTCTTCAAGAGACTTAATGATTGTCATTATGCAAGAAGTAATGAATGAGTTATCAGTTGTATTTGACTTTTAATACTTAAAAAACACACAAGACACAAAGAATGCTTTTGTGTCAAAATATTGGTTGTGACTTTGGACTGATTTCTTTTTAGGACTCGTTTTTGAGTCACCTCCTTGTATGATGTAGTAGAGTTGAGCTACAATGGATTTTAATTATCGCAATGTCACTATTGAACCAGGTGTTACAGGCCCTGTTTAAAGTATACACATACAAGGACAGACTGCAGTGCTTTGAAGACTGCAGCATTTTGTGAAGGAGGCTAACGTTGGCTGATAGACCTGCAGATTGATGATGTCGTCTGATATTCTCTGCTGTCCCCATCAACCACCAACATTAGGATCAAGTTAACCACTGTTTCTTCAAAGGTTTCTTAAAGATTATAAATAACCTGCATTCCTCTAATTTGTTCTGTTTAGTTTAAAAACATTGCCTGGCTCTATTAAATTGTACAAAAGTCAGGACACAGAAATTAATTTTAAAGTTAAGACATGATATTTTGTTATCTAATAGAGGAAAAATCAGTTTTTACTGAGAAAAAAACCTGAATCAAAGTTAAACATCTAGCCTCCAGTTAACTTTGAATCCATCATCTTTCTTTCCCTTTGAAAAGCCAGCAATCTTTAAAACTGGCTTGCCGGGCTGCCATGTGCCTCGGCCAGCAGCAGGTATGCTTCAGTTTCCGTACACTTGGCATCTCTCAGAGGCCTCATTACAGGTTCTTCTCGGCGTTTCAGCAGCGCTCTGACAGGCTGTACTTTGTAGCCCTCAAATCAACCGGTCAGTAATGTTAGGCCTAAATCACACTTTAACATTAATCACTGCACATAGACTCGTGTGTGGGGAGAGATGTCGGTGTCCTTTTCTATTACTGATCTCTTGTGTAAATTTCTCGGACCCAGATCAGCGGCAAGAAAATAATTGGAAGGACGAGACGCGCGAAGGGAATTACTCATCTGCTGACAACTACGTCTTATCCACAAGGCAAGGAAGACAGAAAAAAAAACAGAAGCCTTTAATACAAGAGACGTTAAAATAATACTTAAAGGGCCTGATGAACCAAACTGCAATGCATAACAGCTCAATATTTGCATAATACAGGTGTAGAGATGGTGCAACTGTGAGAACTGTGACACTCCCATCTTTATGACGCATGTGGAATATTTCTGCTCCCATCAGCACAACCCCCCCCACCATGGGTCTAAACTTATGCATAGACAGTATTTGCAACAGCCCCAAGCTCCTCCCGTCTGTTGCACCGCAGCTTTTGCAGCAGTATGTGTTTGCAGGCAGTTTTTAATTGATTTCTGAAAACAGTGGGTACATTTGACTTCCAAAAGGTACAGCAAACCTGCAGCTGAACAGACAGACGGATTCTGATTGTAATGTGTTTATTGAGGCACTATAAGCATTAATGGCTGAATAGATACAGACATGCAACTAAATTAATTTAACTTTTTGTTTCTTTTTGTGAGTTTTTTAAATCCAACTATGTTCTCTAGACTTTAAAGTTGCACTTATCAATATTTTTACATCAACAATACATGGAATTACTACTCGTAAAGTTTAAGGAGTTGCTTGTAGTGACAGACCCACAAAGAATTATCGCCCTGAGCTGCAGTTCTCTTCAGCTCTGTTTAGCTGTTTTTGGTGTCTTTCATCTTGTTTCTTTGCTGTTAAGCTCTGCAAATGCTTTGATTCAGTGTTGGCACTCTGGTCAGTCTCGCCATCAGCTGCCACAGACAGATGTTTTCAGCACAGAAGCTCTTTCCATCTGCTGTTTGGTGCTGGGAAGGTAGCATAAGCATATAGAACGTTGTTTCAAAGTTAATGACAACCTAGTGAACACAGTGGAGCATTAGCAGCTAAAGAGCCAGATATTTGATGCAGGAGTTGGAGGAGACCAAAAGAAGAGGCAATGTGAAAGGACTGCAAGCTTAAATTCACCAAGTGCCCACAAACACAACTGCACATAGATGCTTTTAGATGGTGTGTCTATTTACCAATGTACCATATCTACATAGTTAACTGATGACTATTATTTTATGTGTTTATAGCTTGATGAACTGGGCCCATTTGCCCAATGAAACATTTATTGGCTTCTTTAAATTCATTGTTATTCTATCTTTTGATATGAAGCATTTTACAAGAAAAGCTAATTCTCTCCTTGTGATGGTTGATACACTGGATCTTTTTAACCTCCTTTCTGGCTCAGTGCATCCACTCCACCATTGGTCAATAAGACATCTCCAGAGTTATGCTCCTGTGGAAGAATCTGGATAAAGCCAAGCTTGTTTTAGGCATTAGCTTGCGCTTGACGAATAAAGCACTAACGAGATAGCAATCAGAGAGGGCCCATCTCCAAAGGCAGCCTGCTTGCCTGGCAGCGCTTGATAATCTCTTCGTTGGTTTCACTCAGCTCCCTTTAATCTGACTTCACATAATCCTTTTTTTTCCCCTCCTGATCAAGTAAACGCTTAATTATGGCTAATGAATTCCATCCAGAGCTTGGGTAAACACATCTATCAAACAAGATCATGCTGATTTTTAACTGAAGAGAGAAAAGGAGGGTGGAAAAAACAAATGTGGGAGAGCAATCGCTAATGCTGAACATTTTTTGTGCCAGAATGACTGTGGTTCCACTTAGGACTGGAAGAAAGATGGTTCAGTGTCTCTAATAGCAGCAATTTACCACTAAAGGCAGAGAAAAATGGTGTCTTGTAGTGGTATTCTTTTGAAATACTGAAATTCTGAATACCCATATGAATTAATTTATTTCAGCACATTATATTTTACAGGGTATAAAAAAAGATCTACGCAGTAATGCTTTACACTGTTCACTCCCTTGATTTACAAGTTATAATCATTTTCAGCAAACAGTTGCCCCAGGACACAGACAGAATAATGCTAGCTGCATACACTCACAGTCACTTAACAATGTATTATCTTTGCTGTATAAATACGATATACAAGAATAAGGCAAATTGTGGAAGGGGTAGATTTTTTTGTCTTATTTCTTTCTTTCTCTTTTTAACTGGGATATGTTTTATTCAGGATATGTTGTTATACCGGCTTGTATACAGTAGGTGTGCTTCTCTTGCCTTCTGTTCGTTTCTGTGAGTAAAGTCCATGAATTGTTGATGAGGGGTCTGGAGATGGCAGGAAAGCCAGGGGCAAAGGGATAAAATACTGGGAAGGAACTGCTTTGTCTTTATGAAAGTGGCAGTCAACACTTGCTGCTTTTTGTGTCATTAGTTGGAACCATGCACAGTGGAGTTCATGGAGTTTTTCACTGGAAATTATTGATGTTCATGAAAAAAACAACATGTCTGAGCTCAAATAAAAGTAGCAAAGGTGAATGATATTGTGGTTTTGTGTAAGTAATATGTAAATAAGAACGTGAGAGTGTCTATGTTCATGTCTCAGTAAGCTGGTTGATCGGACACCAAGCTGCCCATCCCGTAATGTTATTTACTCCGAGGAGGCGACCATGTTGAAGCGATTTAGCATGGTGCTACACAGGTTATGATTGTGACACCCTCCATCAGTTTAAGAAGCTCATTGCTTATCTTGGCTCTGAATGTTGTTTACTGGAGGATTCGAGCGATCTACGAGACGCGAGTGTTTACTCTGGGTTGCCATTGTCATTCTCTACCCATGCTTGACAGTTAGGCCTGGGCAATTTGTGCTTGGCATCCTTGAATAGGTTTCCCTTAATGAGGCTGATAGAATGACCATTCATCCACAGGGGGCTCTTGATGTGCCACAGTTCAAATGTTAATCACCCAGGCTACTTTGGCAAATTGAGAGAGCTCCATTCACTGCTTGCTCTGTGAATGTGTTCTCTCTAAAAGCCAGGCTTATGTGTCTTCTCCCATCTCTTGATGTGAGACTAGACACAGGGAGTTCCCACTGACCCTGTTTAACCCCCCCCACCATTTTTTTCCTACGTTAACGGACAGAGTGGTGGCACCCTCATCCGCTGTGGTGCTGCTCTTGGGAAAGGCGTTATGGCCCAGTGACAAGGTCCCATCCGGACTCCCTCCATCATCATGTCAGTGTTCAGTGGGAGTTCAGTCTGCTGAACAAAAGGGTCTTGTTTACACTTACAACTCGGCTAACCTCCCTGGTCTGGGTGTTAACAACCCCGCTCACTGAATCTGCATAGCCAAACAGTCTATCCTCAAGGTTGCCTCCATGGAAATGAAGTAAAAAATAAAATGGTATAAGATGATGATAATAATGATAATGATAATAATACTAATAATAGTAACAATAATAATGATAATAATCAGAGCAATCAATCAAAGACAAGAAAAGTCGCTAAAACATTATTAATTCTGATTACTAGAAATCTGCATTTTATAGGTTTAAGAAGAAATTGTTGAAGAAATAATTATTTCAGACAACTGAATTAAAAAATATATATTACATTGTCATCACTGAATGTAAATAAATGATACTATACTACTTTTTTTCTCTGTTACTAATAAGAGAGATTTCCACACATTCCTCTTAAGGCCCAAAAGCTCCTCAAGAACAACATGCAAGTGAAAAACACTTGCATAAGAACCAGGATTTCCAGGGACTACCACCTCCATCTTCAGGCTGCTGTGTTTTTATAACCACAAACTCTCCTCCCTGTACTGAATCTCTTCAAAAGCACAAGTGTGGTTGTTTAATCCACAGAGGTTAGGTTTCTGTATGGATTGCCCCGTTTACCTTCAGCAAACAAAACAGGCCTGGCCGTATGTTAGCCCAGGATCAGAGCCTCCCAGGTCATGATTATGGATTTTGCCCCAGTGAGAGAGGGACAATTTATATTTATATTACACTTCAACAGCATGGAGTCCAAATGATCCAGCAAGCTCAGAGGTTCAGTGATGTCTGGGTACTCCATCATTGAGTGCACAACCTGCTCATACAGATCCACACGATTACACTCCAGTAGTTTATGACCACAACTCATTGCCGGGCTGTGGTTAAACCCTCAGTGGTCCTAATGGCCAGCAGCGGTACACCTCCCTTGAAACAGGTGATGAATTACAGCAAGTGTTACATTTCCAACTGGGGATGAGGTAGTAAATGGGCTCCTTTCTTGTCTGAGGCATTTTTGTGACACCAAATTTAGTCAGATATCAGGGGGACACTTGTTGTTGAGGTTGATACAATGTATAAACACACATGGCTGGATTGATAATGTTCACAGAATACCCCTGTGAATGCTTTCTGCTCTTGTCACATTATTCTGTTATGATGAGGCCCCTTCACAGCAGATCGCTGTGGCAGAAGGGGGATCGCGGCATCTGTCTCTGACAGTGATGAAACAACCGTTTAACGCAAGGCGACAAGCAACACGTGTAGAATCATCACTTTCTCAAGGTGTGGAAGTGGTACTGTCATATTCTTAATCATAATATTCATCCCAGCTCTGAGGCCAGATTAAACAGCCCATTACCCTGTGTCTCATTAAAGTGCAGGCAGACACCTTCAAATAGGTAGAGCCCATTGTGCAGTGTGCTCGAATATTTTCCACATGTAGCTGATTTCCATGTGGTATGACAGTATTGAATAATTCTTTATAAACTACAGAGGTGTCTGCATTTATGTTAAGTTTCGTGATTAATGACTGAGGGTTTAGGCTTTTGTGGGGTCTCTGTCCTCACTCTTTTTTCTGTCCTCACTCTGTTTTGAGTGCAGAAATATGCAGTGCCCTTTGAGTACCTAGACGGTGTACAAGAGTGGAACACAGGACATTTGTCACTCTAAATGGTTGCCATCTTGGACATGCGGTGGAGGTGGAGGACGAGGAGGAAGCATCAGAGTATTTTCAAAATTTTGAAAACAGGAACTGAGGAAGGACAAGTAGAAACAGAGCATTATTTTCAATTGACAGTGCACAGATAACGGGTTTCTGCTTTAAATGGATATTCTGGTGTAAGTTTAACCCATAGTTTAACGCACCATGGAACTGAGTAGAACACCCTCTTCAAGAGATCAAGTTTGCCGACCACAAACTTCTCTAGGTGTATCGACTTCAGCACAGACGGTCAGATAGTAAAATACTGCTGTCTTTGTAGCCACAAGCCAACTGTGATCTAAAAAGTCACTCATAGCCATAATATTGGTCAGAACAGCACCATACTTCATCAACAGTACAAATAGGGTCCCAGCACATAATACGAGGCTTCAGACACCTGCTAGCTTTGCCTGGTTTCTACTGAAAAGAGACGAAAACAGAACTCACCCACTCTCCTCCAGCCGTTTGCTAGTTGTGGGGAAGCCCTGACGAGTCGATTACTGAATGCATCAGTGTTCCTGTCTGTCTTCCCTTTCTGTTTCTACCAATAACCAGCAAGTGTTGACAGGGAAATGAACAGAGTTGAGTTGTTCACACTATCACAGTCAGCAAAGCATGCATGCATGATGCTAAACGTCACTGGACTCTTCAGAGTAACTGAACCTCAACATTAAAACTTGTGCTGCAAACAATAAAAGTGATCTTGCATGGCACTATCACACACAGACTGTCACCCATATTGCTTTTGCAAAGATTGCAACTAACACTTTCTAGCGTTATGTAGAGTGAAATGCTCCGAACACTTCAGCAGATTTTAGTTGAAATGTTTTCTCTGCTTCAGTCATGTTTCAAAACACTGGCGCTCTACCGGCACACTCTGCTCTTCTATGGTGTTTTATGGCAGTTTGCAATGTCACGTTGCAATACTGCCTCGTGCTAAACATTTCTGCCGAGTGCACAACTGCAGTGTTTGATTTGGGGCAACACCACACTGTCAAAATTCACATATTATGCCAGTGAGTGTACTTGTCATTAGGGATGGAATGATACATCAACTGAACATCGGTATCAGCCGATATTTGCCGATGTCGTTCGACTGACATCGGTCATCTGAAAATACTGACAGCAGTGGGTGATGTTTATCTGTTCAGTCGTCGGCATATTGTGCTGACTCAGAGGAGAAGGGAGGAGTTTTTTCTGCATACAGGATTTGGTGGCAGCCACCACTGCCAAACTAGGAATAAATAACAGAGAAAAAACCTTGGTCCCAGCATCGGCCATCGGCCAAATTGTTATTTTTTTAAACATCAGTATTGGTATTGGTCCAGAAATTCACTTTCATCGGTGCATCCCTACTTTTCACAGTGTGTGATACATGTGATGGTGGAGAGTTGCAAATATGTGCAGTTGCCCTTTTTGTCTTTATTTACTTTGGCTGTTCATTCTTTTTCCTCTTCAGCTGAGATGTTTAAAACATCAGTCAGGACATTTTTACAACACCTTGATGTACTGCTACATGTACAGTATGTGTAGCAGTAAGCTGGCAGACATTGTATGACTTTATTGATCTTGTTTGATGTGTTAATTTACACTTCCCAGTTTATCACTCTCAATGAACAACCAAAATATAACGCTGCTTTCACTGTTGCTTACAATGAATGTAAATGCTGAATCCCCAGTTGGTTTTGTCTATTCACAACTTTAGTAAAGTTGAACTGGCAGAAACTTGTGCAGTTGAAAAAGTAGTTGTAAGCAAACACAGTTTAGCTTAATCAATGTCATGTCTGATCAGCTATACCATCCTCATCAACCATTACTGTGGTTACCTATTATCAATTTAATCTGTTGTTATGTCCAACGTTCTGGGCTTTTATAGTTTAAGTCATTTTTCATTGTTTTCTGTGCATCTCAATGATTTGGCTCTCATGCATCAATGTTTACAGTGATACATTTTTAAGATTTGCTGATAGTTGATAAGTTGCTGCTGAATATCTGGTTTTAACCACGCACCTGTTTTGACAGAAAGGCTTCTGACGGTATTCCCCAGCGATGGCGTAACTAGCTGAGATATCACTCTTCAAAACTGTAATGTAAACATAGCTAAACCTTGGGAAACGACAAAGATTTATTGCCTAACAGCAAGAGTCTTCTTAACCCAGCCTCAGATATACAAGTGTCATAAGGCCAGTCAGATAACAGGCTTTAATCACTGATGTTTACGCTACATCGTACCTCACTGGGAATGTTATGCTATTGACATAACAGAAGAGGTTATCAACCAAATTATAAGAGCTCACATAGTAGTTTGTGTGGGTGGAATCTCCATGAATATCCACGCTGCTCATGTTCAAATTAAATCAAGCCAGAAGCGGTGGTTCTACATACGTTTTGATCAAGGGATTGTATACTGGTTTCAACAAAATGAATGTTTTCCAAGGAGAGTGAAAGAAAAATAAATCAGCATTGTAGGATGATAATGTAATGATCCTCTCAAAAAGTTCTGACATCTCGACTCTAAATATCCAATTATACTCAGCTATTTGTGTCAACACTGTTTCAGTTTAGAGAGCATACTTCAGCTGTTGACTCCTATTAAGACTGTTATCCTAAACCATTGTAAATATTATTAGCTGTGAAAACAGTGTAATATATTTCTTACCCTAGGTGTGAAAAGAAATTTTTTTAATCCCAAACCAACCCTTCAGGCTATAGCAGCTCCTTGTTAATTTATTACATCATATTTTTAAGCTCTTCTTTCCCCCTCCAACACATAAATCTGTATGCAGTAGTCTGAGAACACCACCTCTCTGATTGCAGCTACAGAGATAATTTCCTGTTACTGCAAATATGCATGTGTGTGACCATCAGCAGCACAGTTTCTGCTGCAACCAGGAAAATATGTGGACACTTGCAAAGGGCAAAAAACCCCAACTAATTCTTATCCTTGAGTTTTTTGTTTTAACATGAATCCATAAACAACTTACTGGAAGATCATGCGTCACAGTTTAAGCTTTCAGGAAATGTGTACATTTAATTTGGAAAAGCTATAAATACATTTTCAGTGTCAAATGCCATAACTGCAAAGTTTGCTGGGATGTACTAAATGACACTGTTAGTAGATAAGAAAGGAAAAATAAACCAGATAACAGATTTAAAAAATGAGTTCTTCTTGCTGACATTTGGACAGACAAGTGTCAGCGCTGTCCTCCACATCCCAGAGCATTTCAGGAAATGAGAACAGAGGCAATATGGGGGCAATATCCAGCAAACGCTCAGGAACAGGATGGAAAGATTTTCACTCAACTTAAAAAAAAAAAAAAAAAACGTCATCCCTTGACTGCATCGAGCTGCCTACTACAACTGCTCACAGTTGTTTTGAATGTGTTTTCAGTGCAAATACACAGACTTTTGATCAATTAAAAGCAGTTTCATTTCTGTCTCAAGATGTAAAGTCAACACATCTTTTGTTGAAAACAGCTCACAATAAACAAGGTGGATACTCAACACTGGTCTGAAAGTTCAGGCTGGGTTTGGACAAAAATGGTAACATCTTAATGAGAATCTGGTCAGGTTCCATCATGTCTGCCCAACAATGAATAGCATAAATACAACATATTAGGATGCTTGGAATTGCAGATGACATAACTTAATGCTTTTTGCTGACCAGGTGTAAAAAAATCAGAATGACTGGTTTGAAATCTACAGCACCATCAGAAAAATGATTAAAGTAATCGGAAGCTTAGAAGCTTTTCCTCTTGTCCTCCTCTCTAACTAACAGACAGATTATTTGATTATTATTAAGTGAACACCTCAATATTTTTTAACAGTGTAAACAAACTAGTGTCCTGTTTCTTTATCATAACATCTTATTCAGTAATGTAGTAATACCATTTTTCTTGCTAAATGTAGCATGTTTTCAGTTAAACTTAACAGTAGGTACAGCATGAATGCCAGAGAAGTGGAGGGGAAAATAAAGCAGCTTTCCCAAAGTTTTTGCCTTACCCCTCGGGCACTGAAACTTTAAAGGCAAATCTGCCAGTGGAAGGGGAGGGAGGCTATGCTCTTCATGCTAGAGCTCACCTGGGAGACTGACAAGACCTTGCTTTATGGGTCTGCAATTCCCTTCATGTACAACATTTGAGTTAATAGAAGTCTTCATCCCTGACCAACCTCATCAGGAGCTTACTGCCAAGGAAATTATGGGGCTAAAAATGGCCGCATGGTGGCAGCGGGGAAACTAGGGGGGAGAGGAGATGGGGGAGTTGCCTGCTGAGGCAGGACAAGGGAATATCATTACAAGGTTAGATGAGATACGGATATCACAAAATAATAATCAGAGCTCAGTTCCCACACAGACCGGAGCAGGGGCGAGCCCTGCAAGATTAGCACATTGTAGTGTTGTACAATTCACAAGGTGTAGCACCAGTGACATTACAACCCCCTCTCCTAAAATCATATCTTTATATGTTTGCTACAGCAAATATGATTTTCTGTGGTTTCTCTCAATATAATAAGAGATGTATTTGCCATGTTACAAAACGCTGATACTGACTGTATCAGCAGCAAGGATCTGTTTTTTGTTCATGACATACAATACCCACTCATTGCGACTAAAACATGATCAAGAAATTTTATTGTCATATTTTAGGCACTTGAATGACTTGGTTAAGGCTGTGGAAAGACTCAAGGTCTTCAAGTTAAATAACCATCTGGAGCATGGGACACAGTGTTTTTGCTTTATCATCACTTGCCACAATCTTAACCAAGCCTCACCTAAAGTGTTTTTGCTGCTGAAAATATGCCCCCTATGAATTTGGCATGAAACATAAATGTAGCGCTTCCATCACTAGGAAAATGCCGCCAGTCTACATAATTCAGACATCAAAAAATATGAACATAATTTCCAGAATATTGGGTTGGACATGAGCTATGTGTCAACCTTCATACCTGTGTTGATCAGTCATGTAAAAATCTTTTGATTTAAGCTTCCGTGGGAGGTAGTTTGTACACAGCACAACAAAGGAACACCTCTGAGCAGATAAATTATGTGCGATATGCAGCACAAAAGGGGAATGGTTTGCAGTGATCTAAGAACCAAATAAAAGCCCCAGTCCTCTTTTTTGTGTGTGGTGACTGGGAAGTGACTGCCTAAATGAGCTTTTGGATTGATGCATTATGGGAAGGACAAGGGTAGTGCCAAAACCATGCTGTCAGTGCCACTTACGAGGGGAAAAGCTCCAGATTAACATATGGTGTATTCAATCTTGCTAAGCCTTGGGGGGGAGGTGGGCCCAGCAATGAGCGATACAGTGAGGAGTTCCATTAAGGACCGGCTGCTTGTATTTGCACTTTATTATTGCAAATAGATGCTCTCCCCGTCTCCTCCATTGTTTCAGGAGTGTTCAATTTCTCTACTGATGTCCCTTTGACAAAGCGCTGGTTGGGCTCTGCAGTTTTGATCTTTGCTTATATTTGCTTCCAATTTTTTGTTGAGTGGAAAGCTTGTATGCCAATTGATCAAGTTGTCTGCGGTGGTCAAGCGCACTGCACTGCTAGACAAATAGATATGTTTGTCTAACATATGGTAATGGTAAGCCCTGCAATCAATCATTCAGGATTGCTGAGTGCTACTGTAACTAGAAACAAGAACTACTCTCACGGGCAGGGACAGATTCATTCTTTTTGTCAGGAGGACTGTGAGGAGTAAGCAGGCATCTCACTTGCTGTTTATTGGTTTTTCAAACCGTTTTGAACCCAGGGCTCCTGCCAAGAGTTTTGATATATGACATATCCATTCACCCAGATTACAGACCACACACTCTGCCAAGTTAATGTCTCAACCCTTGCTAAAGATTGGTTAAAAGAGAAAGTAAACCTCCTCACAATCATTCTGACCTGCAAGGAGAGAAATCTGTCATAAGCACCGGACAAATTGGGGTCATGTGTTATATTTTGTGGCAGTTTATTCATCCCAGTAGATGGCTTGGGTGTGTGTGTGTGTGTGTGTGTGTTTTAATTCTCCTCATGTTGAAGCAGCTCCTCTTTAGAGCCAGCTGCAGTGTGTCAGTGCTTTTATAAATGACACCTACCACGTTGTGAAGAAAATCAGAAGCGATAACCTTCAAGTATTCCAACAGCTGTTGTTCTCTGGGAGACATTTTGTTCCAGTAATAGGCCAGGACACAGTGAAAAGGTGTTTTCTGGACACCTTGTCAGGTGATGGTTTGATTGACAATGAAAACATGCTCTGCCTGTGTCACAGCTCTCCGAGGGAGGAAAAGAAAAAGAGTGAATATAATCAGGGTGCGAGGAAAACAAAACATCCTGTTCGCCTGATCTGTAAAATATTTGTAGTGACATTCAAAGCAGTCGGCACACATGTACGGTGAGGACGGTGCTGGCTGTGAGCGCTGTCATTTTTAGCTACTCTGGGAATCAGCTTGGCAGGCCTGACATGTTGCCATTCCTCGAGATGTATAACACGCAGTCCAGCCAAATGAAATGTTCCCTCGAAATTGAGGTCATTTCTATTCAAATATTTGTTTTCCTGGCGATCCAACAGAAGGGAAAAGACATTAAAAGAATAGCTGTGATGACAATGGAAGTATTCTGCCTAATCACAATATTGTCAGACAGCAACAAGTGAAAAGAAATCCTTTTCTTTTTGTTTATCAAATTGTCTACGTGATTGCATGGGAAAATAAAGTACATAAATGAATGCATGCCAGAGTTATATTTACATTTAAAGGCATCCATGTTTAACAGAAAATCTGTGGACAGGCCAGCCTCCACAGCATTAATCCAAAACTATACTGGCAGATAAAGGCCTTCTTGCTCTCAGCCTATAGCTCAGTTTCTGTAGGAAATCTTTGCAAATGAATGAAAAGCCCTGCAATTTAGAGGATTTGTAATGCAACATAATTTGGCTGAGCATCAGCCTTAATATTTTACTTGCTTAATCAAACTGCAGGAAAGGGTAATACACACTACTAATTGGATTGTGTCATTTAATTCAATAATGAACAAGAGGGGGGAAATAAACAAATGAGCTATCCTACTTATTTATGCAATTAATTTCAAATCATATTGTGAGTGTCAGTACATGGAGATTGTGTTGTATTGAAAGCTTACACTTAGAATGCCTCCAACTGCACAATATGTAGTGTGAATAAACCTAATGCTGTTTGAACACTTTCAGTTGTGATACAGACAGTGATTCTCAGAGAATGTGTACAGCTGTGCAGGGGTTTCCTCGCTCCTATCCATCAAACATGGCTTGTACCATTCTACTCCTGTACTTTGCATCCAGATCAAGCCAAGTCATCAAGATTTTCTCTGGGGTGGACAAGATGATTAGCCAGAAACTGACTCAAAACATCATGCACTTCCTAAATATCAATGTTTGATCAACTTAACTCATTTAGTGCCAAAAACGAGTTTCGACAAGTTTTGTTTATGCTAGAGTGCGCCCTTCCCCACCCTGTGACAAATTTTGGTGTTCCCGTGATGAAAGGAAGCCATGTGATCACAAACGCAACTCATCCAACCTATCCCGCAGCCGCGGGAGCAGACTGTAGCAGGCACTACGGCTTACGGATGGTCAGAAGCCCCCTGATCACACCATCACGTAGCCATAGCAAACAAGTGTCTCATCAGAGCTATGAACCCTGGTGAAAGTAGAAAGTCTCCCCTTTCATTTGAGATCTTCTGTGTCACTTTAGTCATAGCACAACATATTCTGTGGCTGTTTGAAATGTAGTAGAAATCCTCAAGAGTGCTGGCACTGGCTGTACACTGAGGGGAAGAAACTCTGGCAGTGAATGAGTTAAGATCTAATATGAAGTTGAAAATTGTGCATCATTTGTATAGCTGTCTAACACAAGATAAAGCCCTAATGTTATCAAGCACCATAAAAATAACAGCTTTGTTGGTCATTTCACCTGATTTGGACAGAATAAAGCCGGATTTATAAGTGAGGCTGCATAGTCCATGTTGCTCTAAGTCAGATAAAGTTTTCACAAGATCACATAGAATATTAATCACCATTGACCTCACACTGTAGTTGTGAATTTTTAATTTAGATTACGAAGCAGAGTAGCTCATCCTGTTTCGTGCTGGCAGGAGGACATGTAGCTGTCAGGCTTCTCCTGCCTGAAAGTGACGCGAAGGAAAACGGGATGTGGATAGCCGGAGGCGTCTTCCCAAGGGAGACCCAGGACATATGGTTGTTGTGATGCAGAGACTTGTTATTCTGCAGCAAAGGAGTCCCACAGGACCAGTTAAGTAGTAATGACACTATGGAATGAATTGACGAGAGTCATATTTCCACAGGTGCTGCAATGAAGTCCCTCTGATGGCTTGTGTGGGCTTTTTATTGGTACCTTGGCTCATCAAAGAGCTTAATTCTCTCAGAAAATCAAACGATATTTGTGGTGGTATTTCCTATGAGGCAAAGGCTCACAGCATTGGTAGGAGCTGTTATAGAGCTAGAGGCTAGCGCTTACCTTCCCAAGGCTAATAAGACTCTGATCACATTTAGTACATCCTGATCTGGCAGGTCAACAAGCGTGTAAAAACCAGTGTTCTCATTAGAGCACGGAACATTGATTAAGATTAAAATCAAAATGCGCAACGGCACAGTGAAGCCCAAGGACCATGCATAAGAACATCAGCAAGGTTTAATGCACCAGAGCCTGTGTTTATGGCATGAAATTTTAAGTTTAGCTTTGCCAATTCTTACCAAGTGCAATTTTGAGTTCTTCTCTTCTCTGGCGCTTAAATAGCGTCACCAAAAAAGAACAGTTCCTATACATACTGCATGTCATATGACTCATAATAGTGACCTGCATCCCATCATGCTAAAGTCTTGCTAAAACCATTGAGCCAAATCTTCAAGTATTATTTTAATAGTGGGGGATGAAGTAGGGGATGCCTGGACATGTGGGGCCAGCTGAGTGGTGCAGAGAGGTGAGCAGATTCTCCACTGTCTTGGGTCCACTGATTATGATCAGCCTGCGTCAAGCAGCTCCCAGCAGATATCAGCACATTATCTCAGGTTTAGTACAGCCTCTTAATCACACCAGGCACAGAAATCCATTAGTCTCTGTCAGTTTCTCCCCAACTCAGGAAGCTAGATCCCAATCTGCCATTTGAATATTACGGTCTCTCTCTTTTTATTTCCCCCCTTACTATTTTTTCATTTCCATCCCCAGAGACCTTTCCAAACACCACCTTCACGCTGCCTTCTCTGCATTTGATGCATACAGTGTATTTCCATTTGTATCTGGGCATGAAATCTCCCTGTATATCATCTCTCGATCAGCTTCATCCCCCAAAACACATTTTCCCCTCATGCCCGCATCAGCATGATGTATGGCATACAAGACAGTCTTATAGTTGGAAAGCTAACACCCTTTCCAGTGTCATGCCTTACATATGTTCAGTTAGGATGTATGTACATTCCCAGAAATTGATATAACCCTATAATAAAATTCTATGCATTGTTATTGACTTTTAATTTCATTTTTGCCCTTTTGTACACTGTACTGAATGCATCAGTTGTAAATACATACAGTATACAGCTTCATACAGTATACATACTACACTAGATAAAGTTACAATGCCCAACACAAGTTAAACATTTAAATATTTATAAATAATATAACTATAATAAAAAAACATGAGGACACAACCAATATTTTTTGTTTATACCTCTGTGCAGACTATTTTTGCTTATAGAAAAATCAATAGAGCTTGAGTTATCAAATCCAACGTGTGTTGGAAGAGAGTGCCAAAGGGGAGAGCAAGCGGCAGCAAAATCGATCCTGAGATATTGCCTTATTTAACAGGTGCCATAAATAGCAGCATAATGATGTTAACTATTGCTGAAGTTACAGAGAGGACAAGGAGAGGTCAGACTGCATGTTACACTCACTTTTTACCTACTCAAATGTGTCCAGCGTCTCATCTAAGCGGACAGTGTCCTCTCACTGCTGCAGCCAGGTGTATTTTTAAAATACTGCAGAGCCCCCCTGCATCGTACCCCCCCCCAGAGATTTCATCAGGCAAACAGGGATCAGTCGTCACTTTATGATAAGATAATCAGCAAACCAGGCCTTGCTGGAGGGGTCTGTGGCTGTTAAACACACACGTGCATACACAAATGAATGCACTTGCTAAATAAAGGAGACATTTGTGACAAGCTAGTGAAAATGAATCAATGAGGACAATTAGTGGAACACAAGCAGTATACAGAAATCAGTTCATCAATAAGGCAATACATCATTTCGAAGAGGACTGGCAGGGCTAAGTAGATTCCATTAGGTAAATAAATGTATTTCAAAATGATTAATTGACAGATGAGGTACATTAATACAAGAAAACCATTACAATAAAAGTGAGAGAACGGAGGTAAGGAGGGTCTAAAAGCTCAGAAGAAATGAATATTGTTAAACTGTACAGTAGTAGATTTGAGTTGCATTAATTCTGTAAGAAAAGACTGCATGCATCTATTTTAAAATCTGCTTTCATTCATTAACTCTATGGATCTGTATCAGTATTGTAGCAAGGCTCTCAGCGACTGCTTTTCTAAAAATTTGCCTCCATATCTAATGCGTGACCACGTGGACATGGTCCAGCAGCCACTGCTGAACTTGTACTGCCACCTCTAGTGTGAACTGCTGCAAGTGAGCCTCACATATAACCTCTTCCTAATCCTTCCGCTGCCATCTACACTTGCCTCTTCATATGAGCCATCTTGGCACAAGTACAGAGAAAAGGGGGTTATCAAATATTTGTTTCATGTTGCTCAATGTTAGAGTAAGGCCCACTCACCATTCAAGGGTGAATCCTGTTCCTTGAGTCTAATCTCAAAAGTAACACAGGCAAATAAGCCTGTGTCATAACTTCTGTAGTGCTGTGCATTTCAAACTAATGCAAAGTAGAGTTGGTTTGCATTGGCTTTCTGGTAAATACAACCTGAATCAATAATACTAACCACAGAGAGTAATTTTTGTGGAGCCCCATGGGATAGAGTGAAGCTCATGCACTGAAATATGTAACATTAGTCTATCTGTAAGGGAATCTGTCAATTGCTTAGAGATTGTGTAGTAAGGCCTGCCTCCAGAGGGAAGACACCAATCTGTACATGTGAAATACATACTATGTTTGTGCAGTGATGGATATTCTACATCTGCATATTCTTATCAAGTACATTTTCTGTAGTGTTACTCAGGTGGAGTTGGAGGCTATTTTTCTTTCATCTTTGATCTGTGTTGCTCATTTCATTGTTGACATCAACCTGGTTCTTGTTTTACATATTTTTCTTATAGTTAGTGAATTGACCTGGGTATGAAGCATTTGTAGCACAAAACAATGCTAGTTTCTTAGGAGATAATATGGATCCCTCTCTTCAGCCTTCCTCTATCCACCTTATTCCTTGGGGCGCTGACGTAGAAACGATTATGGGTGCAACTTCCTGTGAGTCACCAGAAGTAGCAGCGAGCCACTGGTTGCTAGCGGTTTTCGTTTCCAGTAGTGGTTTATTTGAAAGTTTACTGTTTTCTTTTGTCAAAGATCATCAGCTCCCATAGCATTGAAAAATGTCCTTGTGCAGCTCGGGAACATGTTGCTCTGTTCACGGTTGCACTAACAACCAGACGAAGTTGAATCTGTAGCTACAAGAGCAATGTTTTGAACATTTTGAACCTGGACTAAGAGAGAATGTTGTTGTGAGAATCAGTACAGTTTGACACTTCCTGCAAATCAGCATTGTGTCGTGCTCTGTATGGGGCATCTGTAGATCACACTGGCTCTGAGAAGACTCCTTATGTACATCTAATCTGTAGCACTGTTGAAGGGGGCCATTAGTCTGCAGCTGATATAGTGGGGCCATCACAGAATAACTGATATAAGTTTTAAATTCTTCGTGATCCTTGAGAAGTTTGGGGGCACACTTAGCTGATGATGCACTTGTGGGATCTGATGTTGATGCTGATGGGCCTTCATGAATGCGGTCTGCTTTATGACGTTTAAAATGTATATGCCTCAGCCTTTTCAGCTCAGCATTCTTTCTTGTGCTTGCATTCCACTTTCTCAGTACATCAGTACATGATGTCCCTGTCTTTCCCTGTCTGACTGCATTCTCAACCTGAATTGAAAACAAAATAAAGATATATAAAATACTGTAAATTCTCAAATAGAAGCTCCTATTTACTTCAACTGCCGAACTGACCCGGCTTATATTAGAAACAGGCATGTATATGGGACAGGCTTTTATTGAATTTTGAACAAATCTTATGTTAAGCAAAAATGGAAAATACTCTCAAATCTGTTCTTACTGTTGGAGAGAGAATAACAGCAATGGAAACACGATAACCAAACTCCGATTTGTTTTATTCACTGGCTATGAAATACAAGTAGACAGAAGCACTAAACATGAAGGAAATGTACACTGTCTACACAACACATGATGCACAGAACTTGAATGTGTGTGTACTACAGATGTACTTTTTGCAGTTGCTGCATGTGGTCTGTGTCTTTGAGTCCTTTGAGGGACCTCACAGTTCGCAGCACTTCCACTTGTTGCCACCGGCTGCCCTCTGGAATAATGAAAAGGCTTTATTAGTTCAAGAATTCTTTTTTTCCACCATGTTTCCTAATACTCTGAATCACACACACACAAACAACAACAACAGGACACTTACTTCAGCTACTGCCGGTTGTGGTTGCGCGGATCGTGCGGATGGTACAGCAGGAGCCTCTTGCATCCAAATTTCCCAGGTGCCCATGCTTCAGAGGGTAAAAAGAGCGGCAAAGTGGGAGAAAAAGAGTGAGAAAGCTTGTATTGAGTGTGTATGTGTCCGTGTAAGTGTCCGTGTAAGTGTCTGTGTGTCTGTGTCTGTGTCTGTGTGTATGTTTGTGTGTCAAATTGACCCAAACATCCTATGAAAGACATAAATGTGTAGGGGTATTGTAGCCTAGAGTTTCAGGACAGAAAGGTCTACCCTTGTATGATTTTTCTTTAAGTAAAAATTTGACCCGAGCACCACATAAATATTTTGGGGCTTTTCTGCCTTTAATTGATAGTATAGTCGAGAGAGAGACAGGAAATGGGAGACAGAGAGAGGGGGAATGACATGCAGCAAAGGGCCAGCTGAGTCTGGATTCGACACAGGGCCGGCTGCAGTGAGGACTATAGCCTCTGCATATGGGACACCTGCTCTACCCACTGAGCTCAACGACACTCCTTTATTCACTTTTTTAATTATTATTTTTTTGTATTTTTATAAAATCCACAGTGATGGTCATTTTTCAGTAACACTGCTGTTAGCTTCATAAAGGGGAAATGCTGAATCTTATATCTCTGTAATGTTACTAAAACAATTACCACTAGAACCCTACATTTAATTACTATAACTGCTGTCTCAGTTTTGTTCCCCAAGATGAAAACTCTTGTGGTGCTATTTCTGTAAACTGATGATTCAGCCCGTAGTCCATATATGGTGTTTTAATGGCCAGAGGTGTGCGGAGCACCTGTGGTTCAGTTAGAAACTTGGTGGGAGTTATCAGTGGGTGTGATGGTAGCTAACATTAGTCATAACAAATCGAATATCTCCGCTCTTTTAGTTTAAAAGCACTGCAACTCCCTGCCATGGTGCACTGACAGCTCTATAATGGATAGCTGATAGGAGAGGAGACCTGCTTGTGTATAGATGAAACTTCTTATCAAAGAAGTTGCAGAGTTGCAAGGTAAAAATATAGTACCACACAACTAATGTAGGACACCTAAAAGATACAGTATTGCCAGTGGCAGGTGCGGTCCACATTTGACTGGAAAATGTTTTTCTGAAGAAAGTAAGGTTGCTTTCACACCAGAGCTGTTTGGTCCGCTTTAAACGGACCAGGGTTCGTTTCCTGGGATAGTCCGCTTCATTTGGGCAGGTGTAAAAGCTCTTCCGAAAACTGGAGCAGACCAAACAAGCCAACCCTGATCCGCCTGAAAACGTGGGACTCGGTTCACTTGCAAGTGAACCCTGGTGTGGTTCGAATGCAGTGTGAACGCCCACCGGACCAAACACAGGGCCAAATATAGAAAGTGTTGTAGTACACAGTGCATCTATACACAGTGCGTCTGTGTAAGGTTAGCAGCACCAACACCTCGTAGTCCGTCATTGACTGTATTTTCCTCCGCTGCTGTTTTTCTTTTCTTTCTTTGGTGCTGTTTAATATGACATGATGGTCATATGAAGCGGCTTGCTGAGCCATGTGCATTTGATAAGTAAAAAAAACAAACAAACACAATCCCCAAAGCGGATAATTACAGAGGTAACTGTGATTCTATGAATGACGGTCAACACGCCACATATGGTGGTGTGGTGTACATGAGATAAAACAGCTAATTTATCATGCTGCTCCATGTTTGCTGTTTGTTTTTGCGGGTCAGGGGGGAGGGATTTCCCCTCCAAATTTGTCCAATCGACTAGCGCCCTTTTCAACCGCGTGATGTGATTCAGAAAGTTTGGAACGCTTCAGAAATGGCAGTGTGAAAGCAGAATCGAACCAAGTGATAAATGCAACAATGTTACAACTTTCAGCCCCCCAGTAGAACCGAGTCCTCTTAGTCAGGTGTTAAAACGGCCTGAGGTAGGATTACACAACAAAGTCCATTTGACATAATTTATTCATCACAATTATATTGCAGCCTTCTAATCCCATGAAACTAGACCATTTGACAATACTGCACAATTTCAGTGTTACATTTTAAATTGCATTATCACCTATATGTATTGATGACATCATATGTAACCCATTTTGATGAGGAACTATGGACAGAATTTCATATACAAAGTTTACTAACAATTCATTGAATCACATAAACTAGAAAAACCTTTGATGATAATGTACAACTCAGTGTTTACTTGTCAAAACCTTTAAGGATTAATGTCCACACAAAAATGTCTCAGAGGCCTTTCTCCCACTGCTTGCAAGTAAATATGTTCAGGCTAAAATCTGAAAATCCTCCAGCCTTTCAGCATGTACTCCTGGCAAGTATATGAATTGTACTGGATGTTCTCTGACTGTAAGTGCAGCCTAGACATTCATAAAACCTGAACAGTATTCCCCAGAAAGGTTTTTCTAAGTAGGCTGGGAAGATATTTTGTTACTGTCAAGCAGAGTTGCACCTGTTTTGTGTCTTAGTGCTGCTGCTTTATCCAAGTAACAATGAACTGTGGGCTAAATCCACAACAGAGAAGAAGAAAGAGCAAAAGATTGCTGTCTTTCCTCTTACAGCTACAGAGGCATAAGAAGAGTCCCGAGGTTACAGGTGCCATGCTGCAAATGTCACACAAATAGATGAGCTCACGGTGTCTCCAACAGAGAGGGAAGATGGAAGGAGGGGTCAACCGTGCAATGATGATGAAAACCAATACTGTAGGAAACCAATACAGGCTAGAGCTTGCCATTGACATGTTTTAGTGTAGGAAACTGAAGCCTGAAGAAGCCACTCATCCAAATTTTACTGCCAATATCGAAAACTCAGAGTTGCTATTGCCTCAAACCAGCCTGTTCTCCTTGGCTGGTAGGTAGACATATGTTCTGCCCAATGATGAATAATGGCAAAGTTTGTGGACTGAAAAGCTCCTACTTGTTTTTTCTTCAGGTATAACAAAAAGCTGTGTCCCATGGCTCACTTTGTGAATATACGCGCTCTGTGGTTGAATACAATGGGAAAATAATTAATCAATTTGTTACATTTTGTATTTTTTTTCTTTTTCTTTTTATCCATCTGCCTGTGGGTGGTGCTACAAAGTTAACTTGTTCCTGATTGGCCTAAAGTAGAAGAAGCACCATTTGTGGAGGATGACATGTGTACCATTCCTTTGTTTTATGGGTCTCATTTCTGGCAAAAGTATCACAGTGGACTAAATGACAGTCCCTGAGGGATTTACTTGTAGGTTTCTCATTCACTGTCACTCCTGTCACATTTTAAAATCTGCTTTCCTTTCACCAATTAACAGTTCACAGTCAGGCATTGCTGCATGTTCCATAGAATACCTCTCATTATTTTGGAGCCGTTTGTTCATTTACAGCAGAGTCACTGGTGGCTCGAGCTCAACAGATGAGGTCTCTCTCTCTGAGCAGCTGTTGCAGGTTATTGATGACCTCATTAGAATGCTGCCTGCGGCACGACGGCTGACTTTGAAGGACTTCCCATATGCAATGGCACAAACTGCCAACGAAGCCCGTGCCACTTGTTTCATGCCAAACAGCATTTCCTAACGGTCTTTTAGTCGGAGAAATGAAAAGGCAACGAACTGGAATGCAGTGTGGGGATCGCAGATCCTTGTTCAAAATCAGAGACTCTTCATTGCATGACTTGAGTACATGGACGAATTCCATTAAGCAGCTTTCTAGGTCCACTTCCTGACACACATTAAGTCTGATCCCCTTTGATCAGTAAATCAGACAGCAGTGCAACTAACTTTTATCTAACTGAACCCAGAGTTCTGAATAACAAACATCTCCAAATTCATTGCTGTGAATAGACTCGTAAATTGAATTACTCAGTCATTCCATGTTGACTGCACCGTCCTATTAATGCTCAGTTACAGGTGCTGCCTCTTTATCTTTTATATCTGAGACACTAGCTTGCATTAATAAAGCCTCGATGAGCTATAATGCTCAGTAATTAAGTTTGACTTTACATTTGGCCTTAATTATAAACACAGGCAATAAGGAGCAGCAAAAATAAAGAACAGTGTGGGACATAAATGTTGTTTTCAGTGGCACACATGAGCATCTTTGTGTGGATATTAAAACCAGTGTAGCACAACCAAAGTCATCTGCC
The DNA here is from genome assembly GCA_900303245.1 of Selene dorsalis. Classification (NCBI taxonomy): domain Eukaryota; kingdom Metazoa; phylum Chordata; class Actinopteri; order Carangiformes; family Carangidae; genus Selene; species Selene dorsalis. Next base: position 25,375 of record OMNW01035572.1, read on the forward strand.
ATAAATACTGAAAGCGCAACACAAGTTTTAATCACACACTTTACAGCTACAGTGTGACTTTGTTTTCAACAGCATAGTTATTGTGTGGCATAAGGCAATGTGAGTTAACTGTCTGAAACAAGGGAAACCCTGCCAGGATCTTGTATAGAGGCCAGATCCAAAAGGCTTGAAATCAACTGTGAATGTGTCAGAATGACATTAAAAAGACTGCTCACGAATAAATAACAGTGAACCCATTAATTATGTTGTCATTTAGATGCCCGAAATCAATTTTAAGAGATCACACTAAAAGAAAATTTAATTTAAAGATGTAGAAACAGAGCGTGAGATATAAAACAAAAATAAAAGGTCTGCTGTAAAATTCACATGAGATATTTAGGTCGTTGTGATTTGGTTGTAGAGATCCAAAGCAGCTGTTCTTTAACCAATATGTATTTGGTTAAACAAAGCACCCAGCCGTCACTTGAAATCCCAGACAAGGTGCCAGGAGAGGTGCATGCCAAGTCCCTCCAACTGTCACTTCCTTATTTTAATATTAATGAGCAGTTAACGTTGCACAAACCCATGCCACTCAAAATGTCAAATAGTATTAAACCACATTTTTGTTTTTGCTTGGTAAGCCTAGTTCCTTTTTCCTTCAACGTTAAATAGGATGAGCGACGGAGGGGAGGAAGGTGACGAAGCGGTTTTTGACTCTATCTGCACGCTGCTCAAATTGGCCTTCACAGCCCATAAAGTTTCCCCCAGCTAGCCAGACATCCTCCAGCACCTTCCCCATGGACAGACCATATAATGCCCTCTTATAGAAGAGAGACAAGAGAAAGAAGAGTCTGTCTGGCATCCATCACCAGGGATTTATCATGTTTTACCAAAGAGGTAAAGGGAGCCTTTTGCAAAAGGCATACTTGAATATAACCTCTGGAATAATTACTTCCTCTCTACACGGGTAAAGCAGAATTGGCCTCAGTGTCTTGTAGAAAAGGAAAGTGTCCATAATAAAGTCATTATAATGAATAGGCCAAGGAAGGATAGCTGCTGCTAGCCAACTCTTGAAATGTACTATAAGTGAAAAGGCTGTGCACAGAAGCCAGAACAAATGCAGCCATCCGTAATGGTCAGGGATGATTCAAACCGTGAATGGTAAATATTGCTTCTGCACAGTCTTGATGTTTTTTTTCATAAGCACTCTGTGTGTTGTAAGCAAATTTTAGTGAGGTTTACATAAAAGAACATTGTTGCATGCATTGGCAGGTTCCCAAGATGAAGGATGGAAATGCAGAGAGGGAGTCTGATAGAGAATAGCAAATTATCTGCTGGTGAACCCCATGGCCCGCTGGAACTGAATGGAAATCTGGTCTTGGGCCAACATCAAACAGCCCTGCTGTAGTCTGCAGGCAACCTTGGGGTTGAAAACTGACAGCATCTCCACAGGCAGAAACGAGCAAAGAGGTTTGGAGTTGCTGTTTGACGATGAGAAAGGTTCTTCACACAACAAATCCAAATCTTTAAAAAAAAACATACCATGTGGCCATTATATTAGATAATCCAAGCCAGGGCCACTTGGGTGCATCTGTTATGTTGTACATGCAAAACAACTCGAGACATTAGCTTGTAACTCAGAGGTCTTGATTACAAACAAACTGCAGATCCACTAGAAGAGGGAGCTGATTGGCCATCGGCTAGTTCACATGGTAATCTACTTCAGCTGCAGCAATACTGACTAGAATGCATCCTTTAGATGACGGTTTACAAGCAATTGTGTAACAGGTCGAAGCTGGCAGACGGACTGAATTATTCTTTGCATTGACTCATCAAGGCTTCCAAGGAATCAGTGTCTTTGACTGCAGGACAGAATCTAGCATTTTACAAGAAAACATGAGAAATTCACTCCCACCATTTCAACCAGGTCAGCTCAAAAGTACTTTGCCTTTTCATGGTCCCTTTTTTGGGCTGATGGCAAGCCTTGTTGCAGCTGAGAACACGGCAGTCTCTAGAAGGGATAGGGGGTTTATAATCTGTCTGAAAATCACCTCATGTCTGCACCCTTTAAAAACCCAAGTTTCTATTTGGTGACAATTGAGCAAAACTCAAAACGATGAGTTGGTTTTGAAGGCGATTGACCTTTTGCAAAAGCCCCGCCCCCCTTAGTTACTGTTGCTAGCCCGTTAAGCTTCTTGACGCTGATGGAGTGTCAACACGGTGTCATCGTGGGGAGAAGTATACTGTAGTGCAATATAAAAATGTTTACCGTAGGATATAAGCCTTTATTGTTTATATGGTAATTGTGACGTGTGGGGTACTGGGTTTGCTCTGTTGCTACACTAATGTTACTACGGGTCGCAGGACATGTTTGTTCCGGTGATACAAGTCAGCAGTGTAAAACTCAAGGATGTGGGACACTGAATCATCCCTGGACTCTACGAGTGACAGGCAAACAGCCAATCATTGAACAGCTGTGTAGTTTGGTTGCAGCACCATCTCCATGTGGGTTTATTGACAACAGAACAGCGTGTAGTGAGAACATGAGCGCTGAAGGAGAGGACATTATAAACTAAGGACACGTTAGCTCGTTGGTATGGTGAAGTTGACAGGTGACCTCTGCATTTGCCCCAACTCTGAAGCAGCAGGCCGCTCACCGTCACTGAAACACTCGATGGAATCTCCGATTAAATATGTTGAGCCGCGAGCGTCGTATATCTCACTATTTCACTACTATCTACACAGTGCTTCATCATGCTGTAACATTAAAACTTAAACTGCTTCTCTGGCTTAACCTAGCAATGTTAAGGTTCATCGAGCTTTGTATTAATGAAATGCCCTCTGCACATTACTGTTGCACTGTGATATTCTTGTTGTGCTGGACACCCATGTTGTCAGCTTGAGTGAGTCTTATAATTTTCTGGGACCTCTTATGAACCCTTGCCCTCGGTGCTGTGGTTTGACTGCATCCGTTTTGTCTGCTGTGTAGCTCTTGCTCTGGCTTCAGAAATAAGCCATAAACAATCGCTCCTTTTCTCGCAGTTGACTACATGTGCGTATTGGCTTTACAGTATGCACCCACTTCATTTACATATGACTCGCCCTCTAGAGGAGTGAGTGATTTACGGAAATGAAGTGAAGGTGAACCTAATGGAGTAGCCACTGAGTGCACAATGTGATATTAAACTGCAAAAGCACAGTACCTTCTTGACAAACACTGCTCTGCATTAAATGTTCAAGAGTATTATTTTATGTGCACTGGAGAAAATTGCCTTTCATCCAGTTCTATATTTATATTCATGAAAAGCCCCTATTCCAGTCATTATCAGGGTCAAAGATGGAGAACAGAAAGAGCAAGCCACTAAGGCATTTCGTGGACAATGTCTCTATCACACTATTTCACCCGAAGTCAAATGGATAATTCAACATGATGGTGGGAAGATAAAACTCTGATACTGGTGGTGTCAGTGATTTGGAATGAAAGAGATGGGGTCTGGAATAAACAATGGTTTTCTCTCATTCTGACAATCTGCCATATGGTGTCTCCTTGTACAAACATGATACATGTAATGCCAAGCTCATTATGGAAGGGAGAATATGCATGAGTATTCCCACTGTGGTACCACTTCATTAGAGCAGTACGGTGTGCTGTAATTACACACTCATTAACTGTTCATCCTTTTTAATGTTATTGGGATGGACAGTGCTATCGACCCTCTATTAGTCTTGTAATCCAGCTCTGGCACACCGCCCATGTATGAAAGTGAAAATGCATCGGTGTCAATATAGTTTCGACATTTGACTTGCATCACTTAGGTACATATGACGAGTCTCGGGTCGTCCCCTCTTTGGCATGTGTAGTGGGCTGATTTAATTATGATTGTGTGTGAATGACATAAAATGTTTACTCGTCCATGAGCTGTAATTTAAACACAAATGTTACCTTGCTGAGGAGTTGGACATGTGCAGCTTGTCGCCTGCAGCTCTTCATCACACTGCTCACTGTGACTGCTCCCCAGTGGAAATTAAAAATGATGTGCTGATGAAAAAGCCCAGGAAAGAACTGTTGTCTTGTTTTTTCTCGGATGCTTTTTCGTCTGGTTGGACATATCGTGATGTGTACAGTGAAACATCATGATGAGCAGTGACAATCAGGGAGGTGTGAGCTTAACAGACTTTAATTTGAATAAAAACAAAAAGCATGCTATGCTGTTGTCAATAATAGTTGATGTACGTGATGTATTTTGTGTTATATTTTCCCGCACTACATCCTTTAAGGAGCAGGCCATTTGTTGTGTTTGTCAGCATTTAATGAGGCAACATTTGTAAAACTACAAAAGACAACAGAAAGCAAGTTAATAAATTAGCAGTACATCCATAAAGAAAAGATAACTGACATGAACAGTCTAAGCTGTTACTTTACAGCATACGTGTCAAACTCAAGGCCCGGGGGCCAGATTCGGCCTGTGATACAATTTTCTGTGGCCCATGAAAAAATTTCATATTTCTTTTATTAATGGCCTGCCAGTATTGCGTTCACACTACAAATCCCATAATACACTGCAACAGCTACTGTACAGTCATGACCACACAATAGATCAACAAGCGCCAAGGACCATCTGCTGCTCTGTTGACAACAAATCGGTACATTGTCGTCTTGCTGATGTACACCTCCACTCAGTTCAGGACCTAACCCCAAATATAAATGAACTTGCAGCCAAGAAAAGATGCCAAGTATCTGGCATGCACAAAAAGGAAGAAAACCAGGCTAAATATGTGTTTTGTTTTGTTTTGTTGTTGTTTTTTTTACACACTTCTCTGACATCACAAGACAGTTCTCACCAGCTTGGTCATATCTGATATATTCTAATTTTTCACTTTTAGTTCAATAAATGTCACTGCTGTTTGGCCCACATTAGTGTTTTCCGTTTTGGCCCTTTGTGTGATTGAGTTTGACACCACTGCTTTACACTCTGTAAATGGATATAAAAAAACACAAAATACAGCAGTAAATATAATTTAGACACAATCATGCTACAGCGGCATGAAGCAGAGAGCAAACTATCTATCCATCATCAAAAAGCTACACAAACCTACTATTATGAATGTAAATAATAACACAATTACAGATAAAACCATTTTTGTAGACTTAAATGGATTGATTGATCAAATTTCTGCGCTCAGATGCTGAACTCTTTAGAAAACCAACTTTGATTACAACTTCCTGTTGTGCATTCCTCTGTAATAGAGCTATCTGCAGTCACCAATAGCTGGTACTTTGAAGTTATACAGAAATACAAAATCATTTATGGGTCCCGGTACACATAGTGCTTCATTGACATATAAGTTGAGTTTCCCATGATTGTGCCACAATAAAAGCCACCCCTTTTGCTAGTGAAATGCTTTTAGTTTGAAGCAGTTAAGTTTGCATTAGCAGTAACTGATGGAGCACTAGAATGACCAATATTTGATTACAACATTGAAAACTACTATATGTTGTATAGCATCAATTACAGATTACAAATACATTACCTGTTGCTGAAAACACTCAGACCAATCACAGTTGCATGTACAGGGTTTTATTCCATAAGTTAACTTGGCGTGCCCCAGTTTTTAATACCCTCTGTTCTTTTACTTGAAGGTGAAATCTACCTTTATTTCTCCAGAACAATTTTTATTTAGCTGCATCCTTTTCAGCCACATATCCTGCACTTCCTGGGGGGAATTCAGTTTTCTGGGATGATGACATTGCCTATAATAAGGTTCAGTGCACACTAGCCCTCCTATCAAGCCAATCCTCTGGTGCAGCTTCAGCTAAGATGGGCCTCTCACCCACTGGGTCCACAGAGATGGGCATGGCACAGGTCGGGCATTCATTCACCCCCAAATGGGTCGATGATGCACAGCCATGGGTCTGCAGCACATCACCCTGGAGTGTCAAGCAGAACATCACCCACCGACGGCCCTGTCAAGGTCATCAAAGAGTGCACTGGTCTGGATATGTGCCATCAGAGTGAGAAATCCACCACGAGCATGCATGAGCAACAGACCAGGGCAGCATCCATAATGGCTCAGAGGCTGGAGGTCAGCTTTACCTTGTACTTTCCCCATGCGCTGCCTTATTTATAGTACATACTATACAGAACAGTAAAATAAATCATGAGACATGAGAATGAATCTGTAATGGTGCCTCAAAATCCTAATGTCATTCATTGCCTTAGCTATTCACAACATAAGCAACACTACTTGGAGCTACTCTGGATGATAGTTTATTGTTGTACATTAGGCTGCAGCCGATTAACATTAAATCAAACATAGACTTTCAATCAAGAAATCAGAAAAATGTCCCTTTTCTTAAAAAGCCACTCAAACATAATTGACCACAGTCTTTAAATAGAATCAATCCATTTTTTTCATTAAAATCCATTTAGTACTAGTTTATTTTCAAAAAGGCTTATTTCTTACTAGTCAAAATTCAGTGACCTACTTCCAGAGATTGTTATCAATGTTTTTGCCCCATCGGTCCATTTGAGAGTCTTGAAGCTGAACATATAGCTAATCTTTAAAAACATGGGAACAAAGTTGCTGCTGGTGTTGTATCAGTCTTGCAAATTCTGTTTAATGTTTGCAGAGCCTCTCATTGATTTCTTGCCTTCTCTTTATCTACTGTAGTTTCACTCATTATATGTTCTCCATTTTATTTTTATCTCATCTGATTCCCTCATTGTCTAACATTGCACAAGTCTTACAACGAACTGCTCATCTTTCTTCATTCAATCATTAAGCCATTGTTTTCCCATCACTCATTGTATAGCTGTCACATTGTTTTAGGTATTACCATCAAATCATTCCCTCGCTCTTGTTGGCTTTTTCCAATTTTCACCCCATCTTTTTTTCATTTGTCCCTACTGCTCCTGTTCCCCTCCACCTCTCACGTCCTTTCACATCTTTCTCTCTTCATCTGGCTGGCTCCCATCCTCCCTCTGTCTCTCTCTCTTTTACATACTCCTGATGCGCTCCTGCTGGCCCCGGTCTGTCCGAAGGGATTAATTGATAGTGAGAGATAATAAATCTTCCCATTAGGCGGAAGGCCCCTGCCCATCGCTCATTATGCACCCGCTGCTCCTCAACGCCATGGCCTGGGGTTTCCCCTGCTTTTTTAACACGCCCGTCTGCCATCGCAATGCCAGCAAGGTTAATCTCTCCTCGTCGCAGTCGATGGGCTACCACACGTCACGACGCAGATGCCTTCATGCATGAACACCATTTGAAGCTTGTTTATTCCTTCCTACTCTCTACATTAGCTCTGTGTTGTACATGAGACCTGAGTGGCGTCACCATAGAGCCACTGCTGGGTGTGAGCACGGCCTACATGGTTTTGAATGAAAAGATTTCAAAGTAAGAACCAGTATAAAATTTCAAACCCAGCAAAGTGTACTTTTTCTAGTTTCTTATTTAGTATTGTGGTTATCAGTAGATACAAACAGTCCATTCCCTCAGTATGATTCAATGGTACTGAATCATTCCCTCTACCTCGAAACCCTTTTGAGAGATCATCAAAGGTTCCTCTTTTTGTGCTTCTGAGCACACAGATCTCTTGTGTGCATTAGCCAGTTACTGACCTCTATCTTGCAAGGCAGCTACATTCACATCTATTTTCACATCTTTCAGATATAAAGCATTATATGTTCGCCTTTGTTTAGCCTTAATAATAACTGTGTCAAGATACAGTATACAGTGTGGGTATTAATCATGCTTGTCATATAAGGCATTTTGCCAAGTCTGCGTTCATGTTGTTTACCATGTGTCCTTTTAGTTTGAGTTCTATCACATAATGCCATCTAAACACACTGAACTGTAGCCAGAGAGTCTTCAAACTGTTCAAACAGTGGGCATCCATGGTTGGCATCAGACAGACCTGTTAGATCCACAGCAGTCTGTCTGTCTGTAAACTTGTGAGAAACTTTCCTGGACACAGATAGGGAAAGATGCATTCCAAGGTTTTCCCTGCCTATCTAAGGCCAAGGTGGGCTGCCTGGGTGATTTTGGCTGTCGCCTTGGTTAAAGTGTGTGAACATGGGGGCCGTTCAAGTGTAGCGTCTTTTGCACGCATTGCTTTCAACGTAGACGCACGACATGCACGCTCACAACCCAAAGCTGTCATGTTGCACTCTGTTTTTGAATAAGGTGGGAGGTTGGTCTACATTGTACAGGGCATCCCTACAATCTAAAATTCCTCATGACATATTCTGATCAAACAATGTTACTTGTGATTTGGAAATCAGCATAAAATGGGTTTTACAATTCAGTTACAGCTGATATTTAACTTTGTGTAAGCTTTCTTTTTAAAGTATATTTTTTGGGCTTCATGCCTTTATTTGATTGTATAGTTGAGAGAAACAGGAAATGGGGGGGCAGAGAGAGGGGGAATGACATGCAGTAAAGGGCTGCCTGATGCGGGATTGGAGCCGGGGCTGACTGCAGCAGGGACTGGAGCCTCTGCGTATGGGGCACCTACTCAACCCACTGCACCACACGGCGCCCCAACTTTGTGTAAGCTTTCTTAACGGGAATACTAAACTTGAGGTGAAATAAGCAGGTGTTAGAAGCTTTGTAAAGGTTCCCAGTTTAGAGATTATCAGCAAGGTTGTGTTTGTTTTTTCTTACAGAGAACCGTATGTCCTATTTGACATTACCATGCTACATTCGTTTGCATGGTAAAACGACCCTAATCAATCGATGTACCAACAGGAGATATGAATAGTTTGTATTTTTTATTTAAAACGTCATATAACCCATACAGCAAACTGTACAATTGAATTATTCACAGTGTGTTAAAAAGAAAATAATTCAGTCGCTATTTTGTAACATTTCGTTTTGTATTGAATCCCCATGTTTTACTCAGATTCCAGTCAGTTCTAATGTTCTATTAACACATACAGTTACTAGGAAAACAAAATCTTTTTTTTCGTTTTTTGTACAAAACCTTACAAAAACTATATTCATAGAAATTCTGCATGTCCACAAAGAAAACCCTGGTTGGCACCAACATATGTATCATATTGTTTGAGAGGTTTTCTGCCAAATGATAGAAGCTGTGCAACTGAAAAGAAAGGTGTCCATAAAAAGGCATACCGTCATGACTGCTGGAAAATCAAAACTCACACACTGCTAATGGAACACAGGTTATGAAGCTTACATTTTGCATTACTTTTCTCTCACGTTTCATACAATTTTGTGTAAAATGACATTATTATTCACATTGATTTATAAAAAGATATATATATATATATATATGTTCAGTAACCAAACTGACTGAATCAGCCAAATCAGAAACCCTGTTGTAATTCCAACTAATTTTGATTATGATGTTTTAGATTCTTTTCACATAATTCAGGAGTGAAATACAAGCAAACTTGAGTCTTTGAATGACCTGCATGAAAAGCTACAGTACACATGAGGGTAACAGTAATACAGTATAACCACACATCAGCTGTGGCCATACTTTAGACAGGTCCTAATTGGTTTTTCAAGAGGAGTAAAGGTCCAGTTACATAAGATAAAACCCTACTCTAAGGGAGTGTCCCCCTAAATTCTAGGGGAAGTTCAACATTTCCATTTCATGTTTACCTTGTAGAAATATATTAGCCATCATAAAAGAAGATTTACATACATTTTTCTCATCTGGATGACAGTTATCCAATACACCATAATATAATGCATTTTCATTAAATAAATAAACAGAGTTTTGGGGCTGTGGAACTGGGGTAAAGTGAGGAAGTAGGTTAAAGTGACCTTTCTAATGAAATAAATATCATCTATAACATTTGACTGTGAACAGAATTCATTTATAACAGTATAAATTTAGCAAAATACATTTTCTCCTGCTGATCTTATCTACATACTCTACTTTGCAGAAGGGAATCGATAAACGATTATACAGTGAATCTCTACCAAACCAATGCTAAGTTTTACAGATTGGAGTTTCTTTGAATCATAGATATTAACGTTCATTTTTATTTCTTTTTTTTTCTTTTGTCTTGACATATTGACAACGTAAACCTCACAGAGGTTTGCTGTTCATTCAGCTCCCAGGTGACAGCAGCTCACAGACTCCTTGAATCTCCATACAGCATGACACTTGTTGAAGATGTACACGTACTCGATAGACAATAACAGGAACACACAAAATCATCATCTGTTTTCTTGTCTATTCACCATCTACTCACCACATTCTTTCAGCATTTCACACAAAGAAGTAAAAGAAAAAAAAGAGATGACCTCCAGTATGTTTCTGATGTAAATTTAAACACTTGGCCAGTTCTCATGTAGCTCATAATGCAAAATAACCTGCTTCCTGCCAAAAAGCCTCTAGATCACAACTGAAAAAAATTAGTAATTGTTTTAAAACGTGTTCAGAAGTTCTCAGGACATTCAATTGTGCTGTAGCCAAACATGGACAAAGACCAGCACATAGCTTGATAGATATGTCACTATTAAATGCTCTGGAAAAAAATGCACTTTAAGTTTAGTTTTAAGGTCAGAGTCTCTTACCTTTTGTCTCTGTGCCTTACACTTTTTTTTAAAATTTTTTTTTAATCAGGCCGATATATAAACACAAATCTAATGCCTCCATTCTCTACCCTGCTACCATTTAATAATCACATGTTTAAGAAGTGAAACTGCACTTCAAGTAATTGTTCGATGTGTCACAATTTTTCCTTTTTTAAAATTACAGAGGGCCAAATGTATGTTTTGCTGTAGGCTTTTGATCAGGAATTATCAGTCTTCTTTTTTTTTTACGTTTTTAGCACTGATTATTTTACACAAGTTCTTGAGGGGAGCCGGTTTGCAACACTGTCATACACACAACCGTGATTGTGCCAACTTCAATGATCCTCCTACATATCTGGCTGGGAAGGCTTGGTTGGGAAAGAATGCTGACAGCAAGATCCATTTGTGGTCAAATTTAAACCACTCCAGTTTACTCTGTATCAGACACATCATGAGTGTTACCAAAAAAGTCATCTCTTAATCGTGGCTCACCGTGGTCTGTATATAGTTCTATTGAATGGACACATCTTTGGCAGTTTAAAGGATTAAAATTGTATCATTAGCAAAAGCATTCTTGACATAATGTCTTCCTCCGGTGAAATAAATCATTCCCATTATTACCGATCCAGTAGTCCATGATGGAATCTTGTTTTTAATATGGATCTTCCTAACTTTGTTCTGCATCAATTATAAATTCCCAGTGTTTAATAGTGTAGTTAAATACATATCACAACTTAGACAAACTTGGCTCTTTCTAAGGGGTTTCCACCAGTAACAGAGTATTCTTGCAGGTTATCATTAGATGTCTCAGTGAATTATGCGTTCAAAAGATCCACTTCCATATCGTGCAAGTCATGACCCAAAGGTAACCATTAAGCCTAGAAAACACGTATGAGGTAACATTATTTTCTGCTGTCAAAGGCCATTCAGGAGTTTGTGTAAATCAACATGATAAAGGTAAGAACTTGATAACATAATTTTGATGTGTGGCAAAAAGCAAACAAAAACCAACTGCTCCTTGTCCTCTTGTATATCTGTCATTTATTGCCATTCTCATCAAAGCCTTTCGTCCTACTTCAGTCCAATAAGATTCTCAGTCTTTTCACTGATTGACAATTCCTTGAATGAAGTGTATTTTCTTGTGTTTTTGTGTTGCGCACGTAAACATCAGACTTCAAACTGATTATTTGGGTGTGCTGTTTTCCCAGAACCTCCCCCGAATATTTCTTTTACCTCTTGTGGTTTAGGATTACAGTGGTGAATGTTGTCATACCTGTGTGGCTGATGCTGCCATTTTGAGTTGCCCATGTTTCGTTAGTGTCCCTATGTCACTGTGGTTAATGGTGTATCTGGTGATCCCATCTATGCCATTGTCTCTAGTCTCTGGCACTGCCCCTGACACATTACTCATGAGGTTCTTGCCCTGGGGGGAACACAATGTCATGGGAAGACAGGTGTCATCCCAGTGCTGCAGCTCATGTTGTCCTTTCCTGGGAGTCGTCGGTCGTTGTAGGCGTGCATGTTGATCACTGCATCCGTCTTCACCATGACTTGAGGCTGAGGCTTGTGTTTCACCCGCCTCTCGCAGGTGAATGACAGTCTGATCTCGTCCACCATGGCACTGCACAAAGACCTCTGGGCAAAAAGGGAGGATGCGGGGAGGGGAGCAAGAAGGAGAAGAGGGGAAAGGGACGGGGGGTAAATGCCTTAGCTTTAAATTGTTCTGACAGCAGAGAGTGTCGACAGTCTAAAGAGTGCAAAATGCATTGGAACATTACATTCACATTGTATTAATGCCTGTGTGTGTGTGCGCACACGTGCATTCTGCGGCTGTCAGCAAAGTCAAATCGCAGCAACCGCCGCATGTAGCCTGCACGTAGTTCATTATTGCTGCTGTGTCAGAAAGAGTGAACAAGTATGGTGCATGTGCATGCACGCAACTACTCACTTAGCATGAGTCAAATTAGTGATTTACAGCAGTAAAGAGTTCATGCTATTCTAACATCTCCAATGACTAATAATGGATTAATTCTCTATGCTCCAATTTGTAATTATGCCTGTTAAAATAAGTAAATGTTGTAGTGTTATGGCCAAGTACTCCTAGGGATTAGCTAAAGGCATGCAAATCCTTTTATAACATGTTTGAACTAAAAGCCATGAATAGAGCACAGCTTTGGTTTAGAGGCTATGTAGCGAGTATCATAACAAAATGGGCACGGTTAGGAACTTCTTTGCTAAAATCCAGGGTGAAATAAACTGAAATCCAAACAGAGTGTAATTAAATTATTGAGATTAATTTTCCATACATCCGGAACACAGAGTAAAGATCAAATTAAGAGAATAAGGCAGTATGTGTGTGATCTATGGGGATACATACCTGTTCGCGTTCTGCAGTCTTCCTTAGTTTGTAGATGAACTCAGCAATCGCTACAAAAACAGACAGCACTAGGCCAGATGCCAGCACAATGAATATACCACCCAGGTTCTGGATACCCATGGGGCCTGTCTCGCGACGCTCTTCATCCAAGCAGCTGCTCCCACTCCACCACTTCTCCTTCAACATGTGTAGGCGCCCATCCTCCAAGATGCTTAGGATTGCTATGGTGATTTTGTCCCTGTACGGGGAGCCTGGAAGCAACAGAAGGGCTGTTTTACTTTTGGAAAAAACACCAGCTGGGTTCTGTGATAATAAGGTCCATAAACACGCTGTGGCATTCAGTCTGACTAGTAGCTTACAAAACATCTTGTGCTGTGGTGTCGTCTAAAAAGCAATACTTCATACTCATCCTTCAAAAGGCAACGCATAACTCATAAGAGGGCTTAAATTGTCTTTTATCATTTGTAAGTGGTCTCAATTGTATTTGAAGGTCTTACCGAGGGGAGTGCCAATGCCATAGCCTTTGCTGTCGATGAGCCCTCCCACCTGTGTCAGGTTACAGTTTCTTCTAGTGATATAATCAATAGTAGTGGACTCCATAATGAGGGCGTAGTCTGACTTTAGCACCCTCTGAATCCCATCCTCAATAGACTTCACCAGTGATGTGCTTGGCTTGCTGCTCATAAAGGCCCACATCTTCTCAAAAGTAGAAACCTTGGATTTCTGGAAGAAATGGAAAGAGCCTGTTTAAAAAAAAATGTACCTTTGAACATCGCTTGAACATCCTGCTTTGCTGCATTTGAGGAAAAGTCATTGAAATATATACAGTACTTTTACCACTAAGAAAGGGTTGGGCATGAGCAATATAACCTTCAAATGTTATAGCCCAAAGTGTTGAACTTGGGAGTACTGATAACCATCAAATCTGGCTCAGTGCCCACATAACAGGCTGAATAACTACATCTGTGGGGACCCTTTGAAGGCCTGATTAGAAATGGTTGAAAACGACAACTTTGCACCAACTGACAGCACACGTGTTCAGATTCTATAGCCAGCAACCAAATAGATTTATGAGATTTCTCCTACAGATCTCCATCGTCACAGGATTACAGGAGAGTAAATTGAAGCTTTGCGCACATCTATTCTCATAAGTGCTACTGAAGCTGCAATAATAGAATGCCTTTCCATTAGTCTTGCATCAGGCTATGTGGTATTTCATGCAATTTTATATGGGGTCACGTTTATGCCATGTCTAATCCTACATAATTACTGTTTAAAGACCATAAGCCATTTCGAATTGTGAAAGATGCCATTATAAGAAGCCCTCTATTATATGTAACTCCAGTGTAAATGCAGGGTTGGTTACCTAAAACGGTGATGTGATGGTCTGATATTAAAGCTTAAAAGCACCATTTAGGATGTACTTCAGTTGTTGGCAAGATTCACATAGCAGCTGGAAGAGCAGATTTTATAGAGTGGTTCATGATATAAAAAACATAACAACCATATAAGGCAATCCACCAAAACCAAAAATGAGAACAAATAAAAAAAAAGTCAATCAAACATCGATGCACAGCCTCAGGTAGAGTCAGGTGCTGGTAGGCAGCAGGAACATGTGACATCGACTTAAAATAGACAAACCACCGCACACTGACATAGACTTTGCTATTTATTAGGAGCAAACAACAGGTTTTGCTTTCAGGTCCACCTCAGGGATGACCAAAGCATTCACAGGTGTGCTTAAATGCCTACTGGTCACATGACCCATAATTGTCCAAATCTCTTTTTTTTTTTTTTTTTTACAAATGCAAAATTGAACAAAAGAGACACTGTACAAAACTATGTAAATATATGACACTGCAGCAATCATGATATCAAGTTAAAAAACTAATCAAGTAGCCAGGCAGCCTAAAGTCTACGTCAGTGTGCGGTGGTTTGTCTATATCAAGTTCAAATCAAAAACAAGTTTGAAACAAAACAAGTCTGCAATCCAGTGATGTGTAAATCCAAAAGGTATCACAATAAACAGTGTTTCCCTGTATTTCCATACTTTCTGTTAAGAGTACGCACATCCAACAATTTCTTTCAACCTTTCCTCGGAGGCAGTTCACTCGCATGTGCCCTGCAGTGCTCTTGATATAATGTACCATTTAACAAAACAACCGCTCCTCATAAGGAGAGCTCTCAGGTTACACCACAACCTCCTGGCTGACACTGGCTTGAAACATCTGATTATGTTTCTAATGCGACATGTTTGTTTCAACCATTTCATTATACCACTGACATGCTGACTTGAACAGCACGCCTATATGTTGTTTTTGTGTCTTGCAGGGCATCTCTGATGTGTTGGCTTGCTGGGGAAAATTCATGCGTCTTGTAGAAGTTTGCATTGTACTGTATCAGTCTTTTGTGGTCATGAGACATATTTAGAGTTAAACCTGTTTTTGTTTGTGTTTTTTTTTTGTTTTTTTTTATCATCATGCAACCCAAATTATTTTCCTTTTACCAGAAAAAGTCTAGCAGAGACACAGTAGATTGCTTTAGTGAGCTGTTATCAGTCAATATGCATTAGAAAATAAGTTACTGCATCTGACTGCAGTTCTATGGTGAAACTGTGGGCATAAAATTTCTGAAATGGGCTTCCATGTGTTGGGGGGAAGGGTTACGGAGGAGCATTTAGCATGTCACTGTAACACAAGTTTAGGGCCAAATTCATCCAGCTAGATACATCTGTGAAGTCTTTATCTACTCCCTGATCTCCTCAGTATTTATCATGCTTCTCTGCCTCATTGAG